>JAVCKV010001998.1:0-12086 GCA_032274145.1 Herpochondria borealis | reverse complement strand
GCCTGACGGTGGCGTCGTTTTTACAGGTTTTTTTATCAATTGAACATATCCAAGTTTCTGAGGAAGATCATGATTGAGTTGATAGGGCGGAGGAGTCGGCCTTTGAAATTAGCCAGTAAATCCCCCACCACTTCGAACAAGTCGAACACCGCTATATTCGTACGGATTCGTAGGACGAGGACATGGTTCGGGGCCATAGCTCTTCATCGACTGCATCTTTTGCTTTTAAAAATGCTTCAGGAGAGCGTTTGCCTCTATCTGGTGGAGTTAATAATTTTACAAAAAGAAGATGCGCTTCGATGGAGAGAGATGGCGACATGTTAATTTTCTTTGGCCACTTTCGCAACAACTCCAGCAGGTCAACTTCCAGTAGTCGCCAGGGATGACCTTCTGTGCCGCCTGCATCTGGGCCTCAGTGAGGTGCGGAACATCTTCAAAGGCGCGCGTAATATCCCGGTTTTTCGATCTCATCTCTCTGTTCGCCTTTTCGGTCTAGTCCTCGGTCAGGAGCAGGATGTCCCCAACCTTTCCCGTTTCAACCAACGTCGTCGGATCCATAACTGCTTCCTGGTTTTCCGGGTCTGGCTAAGATGAGAAGGATGAGTCCGGCGTCATTCTGGAAGCAGGATGCATCGTATGGTCTGGTTCCTCGCCTTACTAGACTGATTTCTTCCTGCAGATTGGTGAGAGAGTGGGGCGGCAGCGGCTTTTTGGGCCCTCTGAGTTTCGCCTTCGGAGAATGCGATCAGATAAACAATTATCATACTATTCCGATCCTCCGGGCGCGTGTATTTCATCTGTCCCTGGACATGCCAACGGGTGGAATCCTGGAGACCAGGAATGAAGCTAGACGGGGTTGGAGACATGCCGGCACCGGCATGTGCGCGCAGATTTCATGATACCCTGGGAAAATGTCCGCTCATAGTTATCATGCTCCTGAACAGCGCGGATCACCTAGTCGTGGGCCTTCTGCAACACTTTATCTGTGATGTACCTCTGACGGAGCATGTGGAACACGTGAGGGTATGTGGCCGCCATCCAAAGTCCCTCCACACGAGTGTCGGGAGAGACCTGGTTCTGATAGGCGTTCTTGGCTTCGACGTCGAGAAATTAGGGTATACCACGCACAGTCACGCATTCCCGCTTATTGAAGGCTTACTTTGCCTATTTAAACGTCTTCAGGAAGTGAAGGAGCCCGATCGGATTGAAACCACCAAACGTCCCGAGAGTCGTGTACAAGCTGTCGATCCTTTTCTTCAAGTGATACAGGTGGCCTAGATCATCCTCGCTTGGAATTATGGAAGTGGTGCGAAGACGATACATGCGGTATTCGACCAGATATTGGAATGAAGAAAAAACAGTCTTGGGCGGTTCTAAGCCTGGACAATACAGGCCAAATTACTAGGGAGGCATTGCTCTCTTCTTTCTGTGTTGCAACGTGATGAAGGGGCACTATAGTCTTTTCCTTTGTGACGGGTGGGACAGAAAGCACTGGGGTTATATTATTGCAGTTGGAATTCGCGCGCAAAGAGAATAGCGCGCCGTCTCCGGATTGTAATTGGGATCAACCGTCACATACTACATGTGGGGCCTTTATAAGTGGTCCCTTGCAGGCTCAAAACCCTTTCCCTAACGAGTTGCTGTCTCTCGCACCTCAAATTGAACGTTGGGCATCTCAAATATCATCATCTCCTTGGCTATGGTCGCGTTCGAATGTACGGAGGCGACACTTTCCTTCGAATCTACAGCACACATCCGAATCACTTCCATTATCCTCCTAAGGTTTTTGATCCCTTGTTCCACGTCATGGAGTAAAGCCGCCAAGTTCACATCGACATGTTTGCCCAACACCTGGCTTCGAATTAGATGAGACCAAACGTGTCCATCTGGCGCAACTTCAAGATTTCTGATTATCTTCTCAGCCGTCAGCATAAATTCAGAAGAAGTGCATGAAGACTTAGTTCATCCAAATTTTCTCTTCCTCAGCAACTGTGAACAATTCCACCGTCTGCGTGAGATGTGCGATCGCAGTTTGCGGTACTATTTGGATGTGTTTATCGGTGGTCAGAAAACAAATGGCACATTCCGTCGTGCTCGTATTGTCCGTGTGCCGGGAAAGAAGGCATTAATCTCTTGATGCAGTATGGCTCCCTTTCTCTCGGCCCTAATCGTCCGTTACGCATTTACATGCGTACACCGCTCCTATGTAAATTCCATACTGAACCAGGTCGCAGGCCCGCTTTATGCCACTATGTCCGTTCTCTACGTTGCCCATCCACACTTGCACTGCCATTTGATCGTTCTCAGTCGCTCTTTCCTCCGGCAGCAGCATAATATTCTTGTCCATCCCCGCCTGCAGCTGCAATCCCAATTCCTTGAATTGCCTGTCGCCTGGTCTCCTCCGGTATAATCCATCTCAATCCACTGGCGAATCATGTTAAAGTACACTCCCTTATTTTTCGCAAACAGAACAGTTGTACCTCAGTCGTCAGTACTTTTTAAAATGAATTCTTTTAGATTATTTAATATTATGTGAGTATAATATATTGTGGCACTCTTCCACCATAAAATATTCACATAGGGTTCTCTAAGAAAGTCGTTCTAAGACATGTGTAGGTTATTTCTTTTTCTATACAAGCAGCGCTTCTGTTTCTCTAGGCGAGCACACAATAAACAGTAATTTACCTTCTTCTTTACGTTCCACGAGCTGCAGCGCCGTGAGTCCCTTGATCCTCCCTGTTAACCGTCCCAGAGCATCTTCTAAGTGTGCTCTAGTGACTCAACTTGTTCGCCTTTGAGCCTGTATTGCACCTCCGTCCCTCTTTGCGACCTTCGTTCGCCACCCCGTCTCACGTCCCGTTTTAGTGCCTGTCGTGCGCGCCTTTCTCCTCCATCTCATCTCTACTACCTCATTGCTACCGCCCCTTCCGAGCTGTCCCACAGGACTTACATTCCTGTATTACAGACTTCTCAATCGTCTTTTATTATATTTCGAGCTGTTAATCCTTTCCACTACATTACTGTAGAGGCTGGTTATCTAGGTTCTAGTAGTCTTGTAAATAAAGGTTGCAACCGCATATTTTCGGACTTTTTTATACTTAGCTAAGCCAGTTTGGCGTTTCTGCTTTAAATATTTAGGCAGGTAGGTTTATAATCATAATAATACTTACCATCCGAGGACGGTTACCGCAGTATCTATAGCTGAAGGGAAACTTAATAATAAAATAGAGACGGAGAGAAAAGTGATGTTTAATGTCCGCCTGTAGACGTCCGTAATCCTACGGCGTCTCAGTCAGATATTGAAGCCTCGGTTTTTCAATAGATTCACGTCCGTACGGAATCCCACCGTCTCGGACTAATGAGGACTACCTATCAGACCCGGTTTGTTTACTGTATCCCTTTAATTATAAGGTACATGCCTCTTTAGGCAGTTCCTCTACTACCGTGCTCGTTATCCTCGTATTTTTGATATAGGAGCAGTTCATAATATAATCCGCAAGGATATATTATGAAAAGAAGTTTTAGAAAATATTATTATCAAAAAAACCGTTGCAAACCTAGCGTCAGCTAGCAAGCATTGACTTGGTATTTTCGTTATAGCATATTTATATTTGGAATTAAATGGTTATAAAACGCGTCAACTTTTCGTCGTAGTCAGCGATTTATCTACTGAGACTCTACTAAGAATATCCTTTGTAGATCTTCACGTAGATGATATAAGGTTACAACGAAGTCTCGTCGTACTTAGTGACGGCCCTACTTTTCTGGTACAGCTCCGTCCATCTCACACATTAACACGTGATGCGGATGAACCCATATGAGCAGTAAAAGCCAAATCAGAGCCACTGTACGTACGATGTCCTAAAAACAGAGCCTACCCGCTCTTTATGAGACCATTCTACAAGTCACTGTAAGTGCGTCTGGTACTTTCTCATGGAATTTACTGATACATTATACGGTACTTAAATTGTAGCATTGCCAAAGGCATAGCTTTTGTTAAATAAACTAAAGAGTTTATATATAAATAACTAACTTCTCACCTCAAGAGGTGATTATCTTTAAGAACCCTATCATAGGAAATGCAACAGACGCGCCTATGATCGAGTTCGTAATTTCTAACATTTCTGAGGGCTTCACGGGCGACGAAAATTATTTAGAAAATCTACACGCGGGTAAACTCGTTTCAATCCAAGACTTACATAAGTACACAAAGCCCCTCCCAAAGACATTAGATCCATTTATCACGGAACATTATACAGGCTTTCAATGCCACAGTGCCTGCATCAATGCTCAAGGGGGCAGGGTACAGGATTCAACGTCCTTAAGGAACGGGAAGATTAATAATATTCTAATCTTAATATACGTACTTCAGGTCAAACTTCGGATATATCCCCAGATGTTACATCTGAATACCGTCAGCTCTCTGTTTGATTTTAAAAATATGAATAGATCCTCTTTTTATCATCACCTATCCACGGAAGTACTAGATAAAACGCCGTCAGTACCAGTTGCTGATGGGGAATCTAACTCTGAGGGTCAAAATTATACAGTAGATATTGTTGACCTCAGTGACTTAACTGTTGATAAATAGAATCAGTTTAGATCTATGAAAAAGACTTAGGTATATTAAAGGAAGCAAAGTACATGATCGAAATAGATCCTGATGCTTGGAATTTTTGTAGTCATCCGTATTTGGCTGATACAACGCTAGGAAATACAAAGACAACAAAAATTAGATTTCATTGAACCTTCTATGAGCGAATTGGTATCACCAGTCGTACTTGTTCGTAACCCGACGGTACGAAACGCTTCTGCGTTGACTACCGCCGCCAAAATAAAAATATCTATAAAACACAGTTATCCAATCTAAAAAATGGACGACTGCCTTGACTCTTTAGAAGAGGCCGTCTACTTTTCTAAATTATTCGCTAATTGCTGCTACAGGCAGATTAACCTCCGAGAGTAGGAAAGACCCAAAACAGCTTTCGTCTGCCACGAAGGTTGTTTTGAGTATAAAAAATGTCGTTTGGGTTATGCAACGCCCCTGCCCCAACAACACTCTAACGAACAATGAATATTTTTCTCAATAATTTTAGAAGGAAGGAATTTCTAGTCTACCTAGAAGATGTTATAATCTTATCTAAAAACTATGAAAATAACCTGGGACAGGTAAAGAAAATTCTATCCTGTTTCAAGAACGCAGGATTCTCTTTGAAACTATAAATGTGTGAATTTTTAAAACACCAAGTAGACTATTTAGGCCACGTAGAAAAGCAAGGAAAGCTGGCAGTAGCTCAAAAACCAATTACACTTTAATTAATTTTAATATATCTCAGACTCAAACACACATCGAATCCTCCCTAGTGTCTACTGGACATCTGAATTCATATGAGGTCAACTTGCAAGTCGAAATAAAAAATCATTAGGACTTTTCTTAACTTCTTCTTTTTGCCCAAGCAACGCCCCGTAGTTTCGACTGTTCTGGCATGGTAGAGCTGTCCAACTTAATTGCCAGCAGAAGCGAGAATTCCACGGAATATCCTGAAAAGTTCTCAATTTTCCAAAACTATGTCTCCCACTTCCGACCCCCGTCGCATTGTTGGATCGCGAGTTCATACTCCCGCTCGCCTTCTAACCTCCGACTCCAAGTGTCGGCGGATGTATGGTGCCAACTGGAAGGCCAAAGACATGTCAAAAAGTCCAGGGTCAACGGCAGAAATTTCACTGATGTCCACGTCAGCTGGGACCTTGCAGACGGTGTCAAGGTCATTGGTCCAATCGACGAGATTGTATCTGAGAGCTCCTACCCTGCATCATTGACCCATTCGACGACTTCTTTTGGATGTTACCGTAGTGCCATCTTAACAGCACGGTTTTGTGGACAAACAGAGAACTGGAAAACAAGTTTTTCGAGACCACAAGCAAAGGTGAAATCTTAAGATTTTTTGGAGTTTTGGTCCTGATGACAAAATGCCATTTCAGCAATCGCCGAACTTTTGGAGCAATATCACGAGCAGCAAGAATTTTCCATCGGTTTGTTTCGGTGATATTATGTCTCGCAACCGTTTCGAACAGCTCAGCACCTGTATTGTGTTTACGGGAGCCGGAAGTAGCGCTGAGACAATGGATCCGAGGTGGAACCTTGTAAAAGGATTCATTGATGTAATTAATGATCATCGGGCTACAAAATTCAAGCCGTCTCAGCGTATAAGCGTCGATGAGAGTATTTCCAGGTGGTGCCAGCTAGGGGAGCTGGATTTCTATTGATATTCCGCCTTATGTGTCACTCGACCGGAAGCCGAAAAGCGGATGTGAAATCAATTCAGCTTGCTGCGGTGTCGGTGGCGTCATGATTCGTCATGAGCTGACATTATCAGCCGATGAAAATTCCCACCAACAGTTCGAGAGCAGCTACAACCATGGCACGTCAGTACTTCTCCAATTGGTCGAACTGTGGTTTCACACTGACAGAGTCATCTGTGCAGACTCGTGCTTCGCGTCGATTGAGACGGCAAAAGAGCCTCTGGAGAATGGCCTGAAGTTTACTGTTGTTGTCAAGACAGCTACGAAGGGATACCCTGTTGATTACCTTTCAGGGCTGTAAATGGCTGGCAAAGGTTCCCACGTCACGATGGTCACTAATAATCCTGATCTGATGGCCGTCATATGGGTTGACCGGGATAGACGCTACTTCATCAGCTCTACTGGGACAACCTCGGCTGGCGACAAAATAGATTGTGAGAGGTAGAGATCCCGTGAAGGAAATCCTCACTTGAAGAGCGTTGAAATATCCATTCCAAAAGCATGTGAAAACTACTATGGAAAATGTTCCCAGATTGACAAGCACAATCGTTGTTGTCAGGATGACCTTGCGTTGGAGAAGAAATCCGAGATTAAACATTGGATGATTAGAGTCAACACCTCCCTTCTGGCCATCTGTCTTGTTGACCCCTGGAAACTGTACTCAGTGTGCCGGAAGAGCAGGGTGTTGACTCCGAACGATTTATACTACCAATTGGCAGATGGACTCATTGGCAATGGTGTGGACGGAGCTTTACAGGCTCGCAGGAGGTCTGCAGCTGAAACCCCGAATTACAACATGGACTTTGACAATGGGTTTGGAGTCCACCTAACCCCCAAAAAGCGGAGGCGACTTTATCTGACAGGAAGTTATCAAATGCGGCTTACCATTCTCTCTGTTATTTTTTAAGAACACAAAGAAATCAAAATTCATATATTCAGGATTTTTTCCAAATATTCGCCGAGAATTCTACATCTGTCATCCAGAAACTGGCACGGATTGCTTTTAGCAGCATGTTCAGAAGGTTCATTGTTTCGAGTGCGAAGGAAATGAGGAGTAGTCTTTAAAACTTTTGAGTTATTTTAAAATTAAAATTTGAATCTGATGTTGGTGAGCTATCCTTGTTGATATTCTAGTTGTCACTTCCAAATGCGTAACAAAATTTAAAAAAATTCTATAGCCCCCAACAGTTCTATAGGCTTCATATGACTCGCTCGATTTCGTTGTGTCGCTATGGAATGCCCCTTTAGAAGACGTCACCGTATGCTGTGTTCTGTTCAAGTGAGCTCTTTAAAAGAATCCTGAAACACAACTATTTCGGAACATGTCGAGTCCTCATAAAAGGAATTCGAAGCGCAAAGGCGCTCAGCGAGAATTGAACGCGCGGATAGAAGCTCTCCCAGTAGCCCGAAGACCACTAGAGTAACTCGTCGCAGTTAGAAATAGTTGTAGAACGTTTTCTACTTGAACGCGAAAGGAGCTCAAGGTGGATGGTAGAGGTGCTGCACCATTAACAACTAATAAAAAAACCAAGGTTTAATTTAATTGTTGCAGTCATGATTTTGAACTCATATAAGGCCAGAGTTGACCTCATGTGAAGCAAAACGCACTATCCAATACACACTAGGACTATGCAATGTGCACAGAAATTTTGTACCTAACTTGTATCGCCCTGCAGCTCCGCTGAATGATTTGTTAAAGAAGAGAAAATGTTTAGTTTTCTTACCTTTAACCTGGAGCAAATAAATTCTTTTTAATGAGCTAAAAGAAGCACTAATGTCACCTCCGATGTTATTACTAACTCGTCCTAAATTACCGTACATTATCAAAAACGTACCCATTAAAGAACCAG
Organism: Herpochondria borealis; assembly: GCA_032274145.1. Classification (NCBI taxonomy): domain Eukaryota; phylum Rhodophyta; class Florideophyceae; order Ceramiales; family Ceramiaceae; genus Herpochondria; species Herpochondria borealis. Next base: position 3,933 of record JAVCKV010001998.1, on the reverse strand, counting down.
CACCCCTTCGGGTACGGGTTGCAAAAACAAAGACCATATTGGCCTTCTCCGAGGGCATCTCTACTGTGGTTTTGCCTCAGACTAGCAACTTTCTACTGAAAAGGAACCCGTATCTCTACAGTTACCGAAAAATCTATGTCGCAAATGGCATTGCCCACTCGATCTTAAACGTGCCGTTTAAAATCAAAATTGCGAACTTCTCACCGGCCGCGGTGCATTTGCACGAAAATCAATTTGTGGAAACTGCTACCTCGGCCCCCGTGATTGCATACGTGAAGCCCGATACACCGTCCGGTCCTGACATGCGCCACGGACGCTTATAAAATATTTACACAAGGGAAACTGTAAACCCCTCGGACCTCATTCCACGGCACAAGCCGTCTCACACACCCGTCTCAACATGCTTACTTGCAGCATGCACAGGCCGCCTCTGCGACGGTACCTGTGCACCTGCAGAGGGGGTGGCACCTGCAGAGGGGGTGTTACAGTAGCTAATGATTCAATATATACAGTCTTTCCGGTGTGCACCGTAGAGGACTAGGAGGATTTTAAAAATCCTGATAATCAGGCAAAACCAGCCCGATATTCTCATGTACCCCTGGGGGTACTCGAACGGATACCCGCTGCACCTGATCCGGAGTATACCTTGAAAGCGCTCACTAGTGACTGTCCCTAAACTTTAGAGGACGCAGAATTATCCCACCTCACAGGGGAAGAGCAGAAGAGAGTCAAACATCTGCTCACCCCCTTTGCTTCTATATGGACGGGGAAATTAGGAAAGGTAGATACGGCGTCTCACCGTATCGACATCATACCTGCTTCCCGTCCATTTAGGTCTCAGCTCTACCGGGCAGGTTTAAGGGACCGCGAGGCACAGTCCTGCGAGGTCCAGCGACAGCTAAAAATGGGCGTCATCGTCCCACCTCAGAGCGAGTTGGCAAGCCCAGTCCTATTAGTCCCTAAATCGGACGGGAAAAAGCGTTACTGCGTTGAATACAGAAGGTTAAACCATCTCTAGGTAAAACATAGCTACCCACTACCTCGCATGGACGAGTGTTTAGATAGCTTAGGAGAAGCAAAATATTTCTCTACGTTTGATGCCAACTGTGGTTACTGGCAAATAAATCTAAGAGAACATATACCAACCTAAAAAGGCGTTCGTATACCACGAAGGTTACTTCCAATATGCGAGGATGCCCTTTGGATTGTGTAATGCCCCCGCTACAATCCAAAGGACAATGGACATAATTTTATCAGGTTTTCGCTGGAAAACCTGTCTCGTCTACCTAGATGACGTCATAGTATTTTCCAATAACTTTGACGATCATCTAAAACATGTAAGCCAGATTTTAAACTGTTCAAAAAATGCTGGCTTCAGTTTAAAATTATCTAAGTGTTCCTTCTTTAAAAAAGAGGTGGACTACTTCGGGCACGTGGTGAGCCCCAGAAAACTAGCCGTTGCACAGAAAACAATTGATGCAGTGGCTAAGTTAAAATGCCAGAGACGCAGACACACACAAAGTCCATAAACGAAGCTCAAGTAGCTTCCCATGATTCCCTAAAGAAAGCACTCATAGAAGCCCTGGTATTACGGTTGCCTAGACGGGACCTTCCATACACCATCGAAACCGATGCGTGTGGGTATCAAGTCGTAGCAGTACTACTACAGACCTACCCCGATGGGACTCGCCATCCCATCGGCTACTGGTCTCGGACGCTTAATTCAGCGGAGAAAAATTACTCCACTACAGAGCGAGAGTGCCTGGCCTTGGTATGGGCCTGCCAGATACTCCGAGCCTATATAGAATGTCAGCATTTACAGGTTTACACTGACCATCAACCCCTTAAGTGGTTGCTGGGATTAACAGATGTCACCGGCCGACTGGCACGGTGGCGTCTAAGGCTACTTCAATTCGATCTCTAGATCGAATATAAAAAAGGAATTAAGAATCCGCTTCCTGATGCCCTCTCTAGACTTCCTATTGACGGTGAAACCCCCCTCTGACCTGACCTCACCGTCCCTGTATTAGAGACTGAATCGTCTAACGAAGCCGCATGGCTACGCACTGTAGACGCAGAACTAATCGACGACGAAGATCACATCGACTTCGTCACTTCCAGAACCTCGGACCCCCTGGTCCGTACCATGGAGTCCGACCCAATGTCCGCTCTGACGGACGAAGACATTATCATCCACCAAGCGGCCGACCAGATGTGCTCCATACTTGGTAAAAAGCTGGACTGCAGCTTGATACATAATTATAAGGTGAATGAGCGAGTCATACTCGTTCGTACCTCCCCTAAGGACTTCTTCGGACAGATACTCCTTCCTATAGCTCTGCGCAAAAGTTTATTGTATATATCGCACCACTCCCAACCGCTGGCCATGCAAGGGGAACACGAATGTTTAGCACCCTACGTAGACACTTCTACTGGCCAAATATGGCCCTGGAATGTTTTAATATAGTCCTTTATTGCCGAGAATGCGCTAAAAGACGCATTCAGTTGCGCAAACATGCGTCATTTATGCGTCTCTTCCCGGACAAGCGACCTGGTGAACACGTGGCTTTAGACATTCTCGGGCCTCTACCTCGGACTGGCTCGGGTAATGCCTATATACTACTGATCACCCATCGCTACTCTAAAATGACACACGTGCAGCCCCTGACGAACATTCGGGCATCTACGTGTGCCAAAGCTTTTACGAAAGAGTGGGTGTTCCACTACAGACAACCCTCCTTGCTCCTGTCCGACAGAGGTATAAAGTTTACCTCCGCCTTTTTTAATGCCATCTGTGACACGATGGGTATCAGGCAGGCGTTTACGTCTGCCTACCTTCCGCAGAAGAATGGCCAAGTAGAACGATTCAATGGTACAATACGCGGGGCCGTACGCGGCTTCTGTACAGAACAGGGGCGCGACTGGGACCAATTTATTCACGCTGTAGCTTACGGCTACAATAATGCGGTGCACCGCGCCACAGGTTGCACCTCATTCCAGCTCATACTGACATTTCCCCCACCGCCTCTGTCGCTACAAAAAGCAGAAACGGTGGATCAAACGGGATTAAATACCCATTTGGGAAACAAAAATATCTGATTAGGCTTAAAAGCCTCATGTCCACTGCTAAAGCCAGGTAAAAATTAGCACAGGACCGCTACAAACGCGAATGTGATGCTAGGGTCTGTCCCACTACTCGCCCTTATAAAGTCGGTGAAGCCGTTTTCGTACAGCGGGAGGCCACGAAACTCGGTGAGTCGGATCATAAGTTACGCTCCAAAGTACACTCGGGCGTAATTAAAACCGTCTCATCAGAGGCACGGTATGTTGTGGTCCATTTAGACCACAGTAAAGACGACACGACAGTGTCTTTCGATCTGCTCGTGCCGATCCCAGTTCCTACTGTCCCGCTGCAACCGCATTGGAAAATAAAAAAAAATTCCCCCAAACCGCTCCCCAGCGACATCGCGCCAGAGCCTGGCGCTTGCATGGATGAATGATATTATCGATCATACAGGCGGGGAAGGCGGCTAAAATAGGACAGTGCGGCTCCCGCAAGGAAGAGGTTGATCGGAGTTGGAGTTTTTACATAGTAACAGAGTGTGGTGTTCAGTGTGTTATCATGTTTTCGAGCGAGATGATTCGCTTTCCCTCCGTTGCTTAAAAGCATTCCTTATGAATATTAATACCAATGAAAACACATTAATGTTGTTTTCAGCTAGCGTAATCATCCTCGTGGTTCTGGATATGAGCTCCATTAAGCTAATCCCATTCCACAGACAAAGTGGGCGACACTTCGAAACATGACAAGGATAAATCTTGTTGAACTTGGTCCTTCCATAGTGATACATCTCACTTCCTTTCCGATCATACAGCTTCGCTGTAAGTTACACAGAAATGTACTTTTAACATCCAGTATTACGGTTTTAGCCT
>JAVCKV010001889.1:9010-27174 GCA_032274145.1 Herpochondria borealis | reverse complement strand
CACCAGCACTTTTTGGCTTTAGGCGAACATACAGGTGTTTTGGATGGTGTACACATGAAACTGATAATTGGTTTGATCGACTTTGGTAGCAGGTAAGGTAGCCTATAATATTGCTGCGTTTCAATATCTAAGAACTGATACCTTGTTTCAGAAAGGAATCAAGTCGTTGACGGATTTGGAAATGAAGCGTAATAAAATGCAACAATCGCAGAGTAAATTGATTTCTTATGAAAATAAGTTATTGAGTACTCGAAATGATTTGTTGAATATACGTATTGAAATCAACGGCATTCAAAGCATGTACGCAGATAAAATGGCTAAAGTTCGTTCAGAACGCTCTACGGCTGTTTCTAGTATTTATGATGCGGAAAGTCAAATTGCTAAATTAGAGAGTCAATATAGTAATTATGAGAAGCGTAGTAATTTGTATTATATCATAGCTCCACAAGATGGATATGTAATTAAAATTCTTAAAAAAGGTATTGGTGAAATGGTCAAAGCAGGAGAGGCGATGTTGACCTTGATGCCAGACAAGTATGATTTAGCTGTGGAGTCTTATATTAATCCGAGGGATTATCCTTTGTTGCAAAAGAATCAAAAAGTTCGATTCATTTTTGATGGATGGCCAGCTTTGGTTTTTTCAGGATGGCCTGAATCTTCTTATGGAACGTTTGGAGGAGCCATCTTAGCAATTGATAACATTGCCAATAAAGATGGTAAATTTAGAATTCTTATTGCACCAGATAAAGATGAAAAACCTTGGCCGAGGTCTTTGCGTGTCGGCACAGGTGCAAGCGGTATGATTATGTTAAATGATGTTCCTTTGTGGTATGAATTCTGGAGACAGCTAAATGGTTTTCCTCCTGAGTTTTATCAAGAACAATCCGATGAAAAGTTCAAACTAAAAGCACCTGTGAATCATCTTAAAAAATAGAAACCTGCTATGAAAAAGATGTTTAATCTTTTCTTATTGCTCTTCTTATTTGTTCAATGCAATGCGCAAGACGCTCTATTGTTGACTTATGAGCAATATTTACAACAAGTTTATACCAATCATCCAATTGCCAAACAGATCAACCTTAAACGATTAGAAGGGGATCAATATTTGAAAAAGGCAAGAGGTGGTTTTGATCCTAAATTGAACGCACAATGGGATTATAAAAACTTCGGGACGAAGAATTATTACAACATCCTTAATGCGCATTTGAAAGTACCAATTTGGGCAAACATTTCAGCAGAAGCTGGTTATAATTACTCGGATGGTTCTTATCTCAATCCAGAAAATAAGTTACCTGACGCTGGTCAAGCTTACCTGGGGGTGAATGTAGCCTTGTTAAAAGGTTCATGGACGGATGACCGAAGGGTTGCTATTCAACAAGCAAAAGTTGTGATTCAATCGAATGAATCTGAAATTCGTGTGTATCTGAATGATTTACTCTATAAGGCGGCCAAAACCTATTGGGATTGGAGCATGTGTTACAACCAAATGCTCGTTATTCAAAATTCTTTGACGAATGCACAAGATCAATTATCTGTCATTCGATCTTCTTTTGAACAAGGCGATAAGCCAGCAATAGATACCTTAAAAGCCTTTATTCAAGTGCAAGAGCGTCAAATTGCCTTAGCTACAAAAGCAAATGAAGTTGAAAATGCAGCTCGGACAGTATCTACATTTTTGTGGAGCCCAGCACAAACACCTTTAGAGGTTAGTTCGGATATGTCTCCTGTTGTTTTGCAAGAACTAAAAGCACAAGCACTAGCACCTGCTGAATTAGAAAACAGCCTTTTGAGTATTGAGGAACATCCTAATATTCAAATTTATGACTTTAAACTTGATAAACTAGAATTAGAACGTCGCCTTAAAGTGAATAAATTATTGCCTAAATTAGATTTTAAATATAATTTTTTGGCTTCTAATAATGTCAATTTTTTTGAAGGTGTTGGCGGTGCTTCTCCTATCGAAAATTATAAGTTAGGCGTCAAGTTTAGTATGCCGATCTTTGTGAGAAAAGAACGAGCAGATCTACAACTCACAAAATTAAAACAACAGGCCGTTCAATATCAACAAACCTATAAAAGGGCCGATTTGAAAGTTAAGATTGAAAACTATTTCAATCAAGTCCAAACCTTTGCAGAGCAAACCGATCAAATGTTAAAAATGGTCGAAAACTATGCTATTTTGGTAGATGTCGAAAAAGTTAAATTGGATATTGGAGAATCTTCTGTATTTTTATTAAATACAAGAGAAAATCAATTGCTCGAAGCTCGGTTAAAACTAATCAAACAACAAGTTACTTATCTAAAATCAAGAACAGCTTATTTTTGGATTACAGCTAATTTGGAAGTTGATGCGAAGTAATAGGGGTTTCGTCGACTTTTTATGGATAAATGAAACCTAGAAAGGAGTATTGCAGTTGTTCTTAATAGAATTTTAAGCTAATGTCGATTTTCCCTAATATTATAACTTATAAAAGATGAAAGATTTTACAAAAAACCTGAAGGATGGCCTAAATAAGACCACTCAATTTATTAAAAGCTCTTCTGATGATGTTATGGTAAAACTCAAAGAAGGTGCCGAAAAAATTGGTTCAATGGGGCCCGCAACCAAAGATCAAGTCGTTAAGATTGTAAATGATGTGGTGTCTGTGTTACCATTATTGGAGCAAGCAGGTTACCGCACCAATGAATTTAGTATCGGTGTGTCATTCTCTCCCGTCATTGAAATTAGTTTTACAAAGTTTCAAGAAATTTCAGAAGAAGATTTGACAGCACTTAAAGAAGCAAATTCTGATAAGCGGATGTTTAAAATGATTTTGGGCATGTTGAGAACAGCGGGTTCTATTTCTCAGTCCTTAATTGCAAAAGATTTCAATTTTCATGAAACTGTCGTCGAAATTGGGATACCTCCAAAAGTTAGCTTGCGTTATGTACACCAGGATTTAAAACGTGATTCTATTAATTTAATGGGAGAAGAAAATGACTAAAATTTATACGATTCTGATTTTGTTGTTTATAACAAGTGCTTGCTCCGAAAATCCATTTCAAGATAAGGAACAAGTAGAAGAACCTAAGGAAGAAATACTAGAAGAAGTTGTTGAAGCAACTCCTGAAGTAATTCCTGAAGTGGTCGAAAAAAGTACCGCAGAAAACATTAAAGAAAAACTAAAGGCTGGGTACGATATCACGACAGACTGGATTGAATATTCTTCAGAAGAAGTTTCCAAGAAATTTTTAGATGGAGCAGAGATTATCAATAATTTGAACAAAACATCTAAGGATAAAGTCATTGAGCTGACTAATAGTGTTTTGAATGTGTTGCCTTTGTTGGAAGAAGTAGGCTACCGAACCAATGAATTTAAGGTAGAGGTATCGTTGCCTCCTGTTATTGAAGTTCGTTTTTCGAAAATTAGAGAGGTGTCAGAAGAGGAGATAAAAGCCTTAGAAGAAAAGCACAAAGACGAACGCATGTTTAATATGATTTGGTCGATATTGGAAACATCTAATTCCTTTTCTTCAAAGTTAAATACCGATAACTTTAGTTTTGATGAAGTGATTGTCAGTATCTCAATTCCGCCTAGAGTGCGCTTGCGCTATGTTAATAAGAAGTAATAGAAAATAAGGTTCTCTGACAAACGAAGTTCAATTCTGCACATTTGATTAAAAATAAAAACTTCAAAAGATGAAATTCAACTTTATGCTGATGGTTGTAATTTCCATGTTCTTTGCCTCCTGTAATGTAAAAAACAACACTCAAAACTCAAATGTTTCCGAAAATCCCATTGCAGTAGGTGTACCTGTCTCTGAATTGGATCAAAAGATATTACATGTTTTTCAAGATAGTAAATCTAATTTTTGGTTCAGCGCTGAAGAAGAAGGCGTATTTCATTATAATGGACAAAATTTAACGTATTACGCTCCCAAAGATGGTTTGGTCGGTAGTCGAGTTATTGGAATGCAAGAAGATGCAAATGGGAATTTATTCTTTGAAACATTAATTGGCGTTAGCAAATTTGATGGAAGTAGATTCAAACGATTAAAAATAAAAGAACGGGTAGTTCCTCCAGACGAATGGACGCTAAAGTCAACTGATTTGTGGTTCAGAATTGGCTTTGACAAGAAAGGCCCTTACCGATATGATGGGGAGTATCTACATTATCTTGAATTTCCAAAATCACCGCAAGAAGATATATTCCATCAAGAACGGCCAACTGCAAGCTATTCACCTTATGGTATTTATTCCATTTACACAGACCGTAAGGGTTTTATTTGGTTTGGGACCTCTGGTCTTGGGCTGTGTAGATTTGATGGCGAATCTATACGTTGGCATTATGAAAAACAATTACAAAAAACTCCTAGTGGCGGTGATTTTGGAACCCGTTCTATTTTAGAAGACAACGATGGCTTCTTTTGGTTTAATAATTCACGGTATCGGTATGAAATATTGCCTAATAAGGAAAAGGAAACAACTCAGTTAGCTTACAAAAAAGAAAATGGAATTGGCTTTATCAATGAAGAACAAGAAATGGATTATCCATATTTTCTTTCAAGTACAGTAGACCAAAATGGAGATCTGTGGATGCTAACCTATGGAAATGGTGTTTGGAGAAATACAGGAAAAGAACTGATTCATTATCCTATCGAAAATAGCGACAAAGAGGTGCTCCTCTTTTCCATATACAAAGATAGCCAAGACAGCCTTTGGCTCGGGACACATAATGATGGCGTTTATAAATTCAATGGAACCTCCTTTGTGAAATTTATCCCCTAAGGAACATGTAGTTAGAAGAATCTTAGAACATTAACTTGTTATTGAGACTTCCTGCTGTAAACGTTCCCAAACGCACTTTAAATAGCTTAGTTAAAAACTAAATGAATATGAAACTAAAGTTTTTACTTTTTCTTGTTCTTTTATTTTTAAATCCAGTTAATCCACTGCTCTTAGCAAAAAAGAATGTTTCATCTATTGCTACTTATCAGATTCCACCTGTTGAAAAAAAGCGTAAAATAAAAAAACGAAAATATTCCAAAAAACATCTAAATTTAAAAAGCAAAAAAAGAATTAAAGAAGCTAATGCATATAGAATTGAGTTTATATTCATGATTATTGGAGCTTTGCTCTTGATTGGTTTAGGAATTGGCTTATTAATTTTAATCAACACCCTTGCTAGTATTATTACTGGTATTTTAATTTTTATTTTAGCAGGAATTTTTCTTTATATAACCATAAGCCTTTTAAGTAATCCATATATATAATCGAAGGAGTGAGCAAAAAAAAAACGTTTATAGGCTCATAAAAACTGGTTATAGACAAAAAATACGACTGAATTTGACTTGATGCGGTACATAAATAAAAAATAACGCACCGCGAACAAAGCGTATGTTGCTCACCTCGTATACATAGAATATTGTGCAGCATTTGAATCAAAACGGAGAACTTTTATACAAAAAAGGAAGTTGATACAGGAAATCATCTTAATCGACTCAATAGAAAACTAAATGCAGCATAAAACTATACTTGTTGAAACCTCGTCTTGGAATCTTTGGTGGGGTATTTATGGTCTTAGCCCTAAAAGTAGTTGGGAAGATATAGTGCTTCATTTTGAAAGTGGAGAACGTATTGGAGGCCTATGTTTAAATACCAAAGAATACTTGAAGGGTGCTATAGATTCGCTTAAAGAGTCTCCTGAAGAGAAAGACTATTTAGATGCTATCGAAAAATACTTACTGGATAATAAATGTTATTATTGGTTCTTTTATGATGATGAAGGAGAGGAGGATTTTCATGAAGTGAAGTACAATGCACCTACAAATGAAAAAGGAATAAAACCTCGTTTTACAGAAATCTGGCACCCAAATCTAGAAATTGATGTTTCAACTATTATATCAGGCGTAAAAGACTTTGCAAAGCAATTTCTAAACCTAGAAGAGTGTGAGGTTAAAATAACAACTTTAGTAAGTTTTGAGGACTCTTTAAAATCATATAAAGAGGAAAAAGGAGCATTACTAAATTTGGACCTTAAAAATATTGTATTCGGAGAAAGCGTGGTTGAAGAACTTTCAGAATCATGGAGTTTGTCTAAAGAAAAGACCCTTGAAAAGCTATACAAATCTATTAAATAAATTAAGGTTTAGCGTAAAGTGCCAAAACGAAAAACCTAAAAAGTAAATAAACTACATTTTAAGATTAAAAAAACTGCGTTTCTCTAATTTTCTGACATTTGTCTTAAAAAAAGATAAATGCCAGATTTTTTTTCACACATAGCGCTACATATTTTCTCAAATCATAGACCTAAGGTTGTGAGCTATTAGAAATACTAAAAATTAAAATGAATAATATTGCCGCAATAAAAGACCAAAGTGATTTCGAAATTTATCCAGATTATCTCAATATCCAAATTGATAATCAGTTTCTTGATGAATTACTTGATTATTATTACCCCAATGATGACTACAAGGGGTTGGTTCCGACCCTTATAGATTGGTTAATAGATGAAAGAGAACAAAAGGTCGTATGGGAAAGAATCTTACCCAAAAACAATGAGACAACTATTTGTCCAATACTGATGTGTCCAGATGATTGCGATTTCTATTGTTCACTGGTAGTCGCTCAGATAAAAAGGGAAAATCATATACTTTATTGGGAAAAGATTGGAAACGACCAAACTTCTAGTTTTGGAGCAGATAAAATTGGAGAAAAAGTAGATTGGTTTGAAAACGTTAAACCGTTCCAGTTTGAACTTTCTAACTATCAAAAGATGTTACAAGATTTTAAGAATGTATTGTAACAAATGAAGTTGAATCTGATGAAGAAAAAACAAGCCTATAGAAGTATTTCTCCTGTCCACTACAATGAAAACGATGTTCTAAGGATTACTAAAAATTATTCCTCTTTTATGAATAACAAAAAGTGGTACAAGCTCTTCGATTTTTTTTATGAAAATGAATTTTTTGATCCCATTTATACAGAGATAAAGCTTGTTTGGGAGGATAAAGAACGACGTCTAAATATGCCTAGAGGACTGGATTATTATGCTCATGGTATTGAAGGCATTGTTTGGCACTTACATAGATGGTGTTATTATCCTGAAATAGAATACATTAAATTTCCTAAAGAATTTTTCAAAGGGCAAATGAGTAAAATTAGCCATGAGCGCGAAGTTTATGTTGACACCCAATCATTAGCTAAAATAGAGGCGATTCTTAAGACGATTAAATTCGCTCTAAGTATTCAGGTAGATGACGATTCTATTGTTATTCATGGATACAAAAAAAAATAAAACCAGTTCAGTACTTAGGCGCAGTTTCTTTAAATCTTCCACTACCCAAAAAACAAAGCATGTATAGATCAAATCTCTGATTGAACATGAATTTCAGCAATTTTTGCGGAGAGTTTGATATAACCTATTGCGTTTCTTTTTTGATAAATCCAGTTTTTATCTTTTATTCCATAGTAGTCGGAATAAGGAGATTTAAATACCTGAAGGGTTGGCATATCCATATTTTCAATAATGTCATTATAATAACAAACAGTTTTGTGATCTCTAATCATTGAATAACCATCTTTCCAACGGATTCCTTTTGAATTTTTATTCATAAAGACTAAAGAGTCAACATTAAGTTCTTCTATAATTTCATGCTTACAAAAAAGATGATCCTTATCTCTGAAAAAATCCCCAGTGAGGTATTGGAAACTACCAACATCTATCTCGAGTATTGGCGTAATTATAGCAATTATAGTCTTTGTACACATGATTGGTATCGATACCCATAGAAAAATCACGACGATTAGAACCATTTGGGCCAATTTGTCGATAGGTTTCAATATCAATTTTATAGATTTTTAGGTAATTATGAGCAATTGATCTACTTTCTCCATCAAAGAAATTGGTACTAACTTCTTCAAATGATTTTCGAATAAAAACGTCGCCTTTAGAGTTTCTGAAAAAACGCTTTGATACTTGTGTATAGGTTGGAGTAATCAAGTTCCAAATAAGGAAGAATAATAAAACAGCAGCAAGGAATTGGAGGATCGTTTTCATTTTGGTGTAAAATACAAATTTTAATGGGTTACAAGCTTTGGAATATTTGTGATGCTATGATTCTGTTTCTAGTATGATTTTAGATGCATTAACTAGTGTTCTTTTTTAAATAAGAGGTCCTTTACGGTTCCTTCTGCTGCTACGTAAAAAGATGTCACCTTGTTTTTGTCATCTCGAATGAAAGTATATTTAGTTCTTCTATTGGCTCCAAAAACATCTTTTTCACCTTCTTTCAATATTAAGCCTTCATTATTCGGGAAGTTCAAAATCAATTCTTTATTCGAAACAATTAACTCATATGTTACATTAAGTTCTTCAGAAAAGTAGGTTCCTGAATATTCAGAAATATTCAGATTGGGGGTAGATGTTAATTCAATTCTTTCAAAGTAAAAAATAGCACCTCCAAAATCTACTAATAGGTCAGATTCTGAATTTTCTTCTGAAAGGAAAGTGTATTTCACAGAGGCATTGTCAATTCTAGAGAAAGAATTGCTTGAGTTGCTACTAAGTTGATTCGAATTTCTCCCAAAACTACTTAGAGCATTAAGGGTGTCCTTCTTTATAAATAGGTGCATTTTTAGATCACTATTTAATTCTTGATAATGGCCAACGAATTGATTCAATTCCTTTTTGTTATGATGATATTTTTTTTGTGATTTTTTATTTTGTGGAAATTCTTGGATCCAAAGATCGAGTATTTTGTAAGACACATTAACTGCATTAATTTGTTCAGAATTAGCAAAAACAATGATCGCTAGGTTTAAACTAGGGACACAAATGAATTGAGATCGCATGCCTAAATCTCTACCACTATGGTTTAAAGTAGTGAAGCCATTGTAAGGTGTGACAAACATTCCACGAGCGTGTTGTATTTTTTTTCCATTATTCAGGGCATCAATCTTCGTGACAAAGTCTGAAATATATGAAAATTCATGATTTTTGTCTAGGAAAACCTGAGACCAAATTGATAAGTCAGAAATCGTACTTCCAACTCCTCCAGCTCCAACACAAAGCGTTAAGGACTTTGGCTGTTTGTATTCGTTTCCTTCCTTATAATAGGAATAGGCGCTATTCTTAACAATTCTTCTTAAATCACTTCTGTAGAAGGTCTTTGACATACCAAGGGGAGTGAACAATTCTTTTTTAGCAAATTGATGAATCTTCATGCCTGATATTCTTTCAATGAGGAGTGCTAATAAAACGTAGTTGGTATTGGAATAGAGTATTTTATCGCCTGGTTTATTATTTATTGCTTTTTGACGGAACATCAGTTGTTGAATCATCTTATTTGTATAACCCTGATGTTCATAATCAAATCCAGACAAGTCCAATAAAACATTATGATTGCGAATTCCACTAGTATGACTTAATAAGTGCCTAATTCTTATCGTGTCTCCAGAAAAAACTAATTCGGGAATTAACGTTCTGACATCATCATTTACAGACAGTTTGCCTTGTTTTTCAAGAATGGCAATACACGCAGATGTAAATTGCTTGGTAATGGAAGCAAGTCCGAATACCGTAGAGTCATTAAATGGAATATTGTATTCCAAATTTACTAACCCATTACTGTTATGATAGATCAGCTGACCGTCTTTAACAACACCAACGGTTAGGCCTGGGCTTAATTTTGTATCTAGCTGCTTCGCCAAAATAGCATCTATCTTTTTACTCATACTGTTTTGCCCAAAAGAGCAGATACTAAAGGCAACTAATAATAGGGATAGGTACGTTCTCATTTATATTTAAGGTTAATTAGTTTAGGTTTTCAAGAATCAATTGGTGATATTAGTGTTTATGTAAGCAATATATGCAATGCAACGAACAATTTAAGTTTCATCCTTTTGGAAAATCATGAATTTCATTTACTTTGAGAGCATAAGAATCAATTTTTTTTGTCTCTACCTATGTATTAAAGCCACCTAGGCAAATGGCCTATTTGAGAAAAGGAGTAAGTATGAGATTATAATAAACTAAATTTAATTAAAAAGTATGAGCGAAGTTGCACCTTGGTTTTTCCTAATTTATGGATTTTTCGTATTCTCTCTTTTTTATTTAGCAAAAGCAGCTAAAAATAAATTCATAACAGTAATTATTAATCTATTTATTGTAGTGCTTTATAGCGGGTTTTTTATTAATGATATTGCTGCAAGACCAGTTGCGACTAATATGGGTGCTGGTTTAGCTATATTTGCAATGGTATGCTATTTAGGTGTTTTAGTAGTCGTACATTCAATAATTAACTTGATTACTGCTTTTGTTTTATTTTCTAAAAATAAGAAGGAGTCATGAAAATTTATCTAAAAGATATGACCTAATAAATGCCGAATTTTTATCCTATCTCCAGAAAAAACTAATTCGGGAATTAACGTTCTGACATCATCATTTACAGATATTTTGCCTTGTCTTTCAAGAATAGCTATACATCAGCTTTTTAAGCGTTGATAAATTTTAGCATCATTTAATGGTAGGGTTATTTTTTCTAAACTAATTAATATATTGAATTAAAAACAAATTATTGCGGAGCTATTGAGTGCATGAGTAGCTGTGATTTTTAATCGATAGCCTTCATAATTATCGGACCATTCTATAAAAGTAAGTTGATGTTTGTTGCTATATAGCAGAAATTAGGTGGTTTTTAAAAATATGATTATATTTTTTGTTTTTCTAAATTTTAAAGCTACATTATTGTATTATTTGTCCCTTAATCATATGTATAATCCCTTTTTTTATGAAAATAAAATATTCTACTTCTATTATTCTTGCATTATTTGTAATCACCTTAATGCCTAGTTGTAAAAACTCAAACCTGCCTTCTGTAGATAATAAAGCTTCCAATCAAAAAGGATTTGTTGATGGTGATATCCTTACAAAAGACGAAACATATCAGAATATTGTTAATAGTGCTGCTCGCTTTCAGCAAATGTTTATAGGTGAGTATATTCAGAAAATGATAGCTACAGATGAGAATGGTAAAGAATATTATACGCCTTGCCTTGTAAATGACGGAATGGATAGCACCATGTTATATATTGTACCTCTTGGTGATCCTAATAGAGAAGGTTACTGGATTTACGGTTCACAAAGAATCACTAGCTTGCCTAATGATCCAATTCATCAATGGGTCAATAAAATTGAATCCATTAACCGAGATACCATCGCTGTATATGGTTATTTTTTCCCTGAAGACTTTAAACCGCCCTTAAACGAAGTGATTCAAAAACACAGAAACCTTGTTGAAGAGATAGACCTTCAACAACTTAAAAAGAGCGCTGATGTAGAATATTATGTGCGTCAAACGCCTATACATTATGCTTGTACAAGTGCTCTATTAAAAAGACCAAACTACAATTATTATTATAAAGCTATCTTGGAGGTTCAACCAAGATCCTTTTCTATCTCAACTCACATTTATACCGATAGTCTTGCGACAGAAGTTAGAAAGGTTAGCACAAATTTATTTATAAAACAACGAGCTGTTCGATAAGCTCTTGTTTCCATTCAAAGAAAGAAGGATGACAGGACTAGAACCTTCTTGAGAAGTGCTTTCTTTCTTGTCATCCCTACCAGTAATTCATTTAATCAGTCAAAGTCCATTTCCAAGCTTTAATAATAATCATTAATAATACAAACACTTCTATTGTGGCTATTATTATATAGTGTGGGGTCAAAGACCCTCCAGCAACCACATAGATGATTGTAAGAATGCCTGCCGTTATGTTAAGAATCCTATTTAGCTTAAACTTTAATACCCTTGAAAAGTAAATCATCAAGATTGGAATATTTGTAACTATCGCTGCAATGGCCATTATTGTTTCTACTTCTCCAGGTATATCAAGTGTGTTTCCCCTTACAAGTTCAACTATTATGGAAAAAATATCAGCAAAAATCATATTTACCATAATAATAATCCACATGGTAGACAATTCTACTTTTATATCTATTTTTTTCATTCTTATAAATTTTTCACTAATATTTAGGTGCAGTTCAAAAATAAAATAGGTGGATTAATTGTTTATCTATACACATATACTCTCTTAAGCTTTTTTAGAAGGACATTGAAATACAGTTACGGGAACACCTGCTTCTTGCATTGCCATAAAACCGCCTTGGATTTCTACAATATTGTGATAACCTTTAGATTTTAAGATAGAGCTGGCAATCATGGAACGGTAACCACTGCGGCAATGAACGAAATAAGTGCGTTCTTCATTAATTTGATCCAGATTTTTGTGGATGAAATCTAATGGAAAGAGTTGTGCATTTTCAGCATGCTCTGCTTCAAATTCAGAAGGCTTACGAACATCTAAAATTTGACCATCTTCTAAACGCGTTAGAACTTCTGTTGCTTCGATAGATTCTATTTTTTCAATTGGTTTGTTTGCAGCAAGCCAAGCATCCATACCACCTTTTAGAAAGCCAATGGTGTTGTCATAACCAACACGAGCCAAACGTGTGACCACTTCTTGTTCTCGGCCAACTTCCGTTACAATCAAGATCGGTTGTTTGATATCGTTGATAACAGTGCCAACCCAAGGCGCAAAACCGCCATCAATGCCAATATTAATTGAATTAGGAACAAAGGCATCTTTGAAAATTTGGGCGTTACGAGTGTCGAGCACTAATATCTCATTTTGTAGAATTGTCGCTTCAAATTCATTTGGATCTAAGCCAACCAAGCCTGCTTCCATCACTTCGTCAATGCTAGTATAACCCGTTTTGTTCATCATAGCATTTTTAGAAAAATACTGTGGTGCTTGGCTCAATCCAGTCGTCACTTCTTGAATGAATTCTTCCTTGGTCATATCTGCTCTTAATGCATAGTTGGTCTTTTTTTGATTCCCCAAGGTATCATACGTCTCTTTACTCATGTTTTTACCACAAGCAGAACCAGCTCCATGTGCAGGATACACAATGATGGCATCTGCTAAGGGCATAATTTTGTTGCGTAGAGAGTCGAAAAGCATACCCGCTAAATCTTCTTGACTCACCGTTCCTTTGATCGCTAAATCAGGACGGCCTACATCTCCAATAAATAAGGTGTCGCCTGTGAAAATAGCTTGGTCGTTGCCTGTTTCATCTTTCAAGAGGTAAGTGGTCGATTCTGGAGTATGACCTGGAGTGTGTAAAACCGTTAGGCTAATGTTGCCTATAGAAAAAACTTCACCGTCAACCGCCTCATGAATACCATAACCTGTTTTTGCAGTAGGGCCATAAATAATAGTTGCACCCGTTTTTTTTGCCAAATCAACATGACCAGAAACAAAGTCTGCATGAAAATGTGTTTCAAAAATATATTTGATGGTTACATCATTGGCTTTTGCTAAGTCAATATAAGGCTGCGTTTCGCGCAAAGGGTCAATAATTGCGGCTTCGCCATTGGATTCAATATAATAAGCGCCTTGTGCAAGGCATTTGGTGTAAAGTTGTTCGATTTTCATATTATCAATATTCTAGAAGTTCTATCCACAAAAATAGCCAAATTAATTGCTATAAGTGAATTCGTAATTAGTAGATAGTTCAATTATGACAATAAAATTGCTAAAAATATGGCACTCAATTAGTTTAGGTTATAGTGTAATTACATCATTAACAGCCAAAAGGCTCATTGGTTCGAAATATAGGCCGTTCCACTCTCCAAAAAGGGCAATCGATTGTCCGCCACTCATGGCTAATATTTTCCAAGCAATTTTTTCATCTAATTGATGTATAGGGACCAATTTGTCTTTAGCATCAATTAACTGCAATTCGTTTTTGTCGTTCATAAAAGCAGCTAAATTAGACAAGGCAACAGGGAAGGAGGACAACCAAGGATTTTTGGCAGAAGCATGGCTATAATCCAATAAAAAATCTGACATAGCAGCATGAGTTTTAATCTGATCATCACAATGGAATGGCGCCTTTTCAAAGCTTTCAAAAACAGCCCTTTGTTGATAATTTTGCGAATAATAGTAAAGTTTTCCACTAAGAAGGTCTCCGACCGTATATTCTTGATCATAGCCCATATTACCAAAAGAATAGTCTAAAAGAAGGGCATGGTCACCAGATTCAATGCCTTGTAGCCAGACTTTTCTAAAATTGCGTCCTTCTATGTCAATACCTTCTTGTTTGCCCAATACAAACCAATTGTCCTTCCGACTTGGATTGTTCTCAAGAACGTCTGCTTTTTTGTCTGTTTTTCCCAAGCTGCGGTAAAGTTCCTCTTGCAAATTTTGACTTAATTCATTGCGTCTTTTAAAGGATTCTACCCAGAAATAAAGCTCGCCTAATCGTGAAACGACCAGTTCTGTCCAATCTCGTTCTTGTAGAATGAGTTGATAGGTTTCCTTCAGAAAATTGGAAAGGCGAGGTAATTTTGCATCTACCATTTTGGCGGCAACTTGATTCCAGAAACTAGCTTTTTGTGCATCTGTATTGGCAATGCCTTGACGCACAATATCGGTTAACCATAGTTCCAGTTCATCAATGCCACTAGCCATTAATTCAACCCGCTTTTGCCAACGTTTTTCTTTCGCAATACGTGCTTTTTCTAAGGCTTCGTCTGACTTGATTAAATTTGGGGCAGGTTTCTCATGACTGACTGCAACAGCCGTTTGTTTGTTCATCCAGTTACTTACCCAATCTGGTGGTGCTTGGAACTTGAATAAAGCAGAGCTTTTTGCAAAGAGAAAAAAGAGGCCTAAAATATGTTTGCAGGGTAGTTGGCGAACAGGACAATTGCACTTAAATTGTGGCCCTCGAAGATTGACCTGAACCATATAAGGTTGAGATCCAGAGCCTTTACATTCGCCCCAAATAGCTTCATAATTAGTAGCGACATAGTTCCATTTAGCGGAATTCGCCAACATTCTACCTCGACGCTCCGTGGAATCGTTTGAAGCTAAGGCTGCTATTTTTTCATCAGTCCATTTCATAAGGACTATTTTAGTAAAAACATTGGAGAAAGACTAAGGTTTTTTTGAAAAGATTTTTTTAGTTTTATTTTCCAATAATTAATTTTACTCATTCAGTAAAATACCTTAATCTTGCAATTGATTTTTTAATGAAAAATGATGCCTGATAACTATAAGTCCAGGTATTAGGTGACCTATTTTATGGATGTAAATATACCGCTATTTGAGGTTAGGCTAGGTGCAAATGGTGTGTCTGTGCATATATACATTAAACATATACGGATTTACATTAAATAGGTTCGAATTGCCATTTTGCCCTATAAAGTCTGTTTTATGGATGTTCTTTGTTTTGTCATTGTTACAATATCATTTCACAAAACTTAAGAACTAAAAATGAAAATTAGCATAATTTGTATTTTAATTTTTATTACCACAAATACGTTTTCTCAAAAAACAGAGCTTTGGAATAAAGAACAAAAGAATACGCTTTATCAAAAGTGTATGCAAAAAGTTAAGTTGAATCAAATTTCTGAAAAAAATAAACAAGATTATTGTTACTGCAACCTTCAAAAAATAACAAGAGATTTTTCTCCTATAGAATTAGCCAATCTAATTACTCCAGAACAAAAAAGAATTGATCAAAAATACTACAATGAGTGTTCAACCGAAACAGGTATTGTATTCAGCCAAAATACAACGTCTCCAAATACTAATTCTACAACAGAGGCTGGTTGGTCAAAACAAAAGCGAGCAGAACATTATGAAAAATGTAAAAAGAATGTTTTTGCTAGAAATGGCAATATTACGATTCCTCAGCAAGAAGAATTTTGCCTTTGTTATCTAGATAAACTAACGGCCAAATACAATATTAGTGAGCTGGACAATATGATAGCTCCAGAGTTCAAAAGAACACAAAATACTTACTTCGATATCTGCGCTATAGAAACAGATATTTCACTACAAAATAGCAACTCTAATAGTAGTTCAACGATTAGTAATCAAAGTAATTGGGACAAATTTCAAAAGACAACCTACTATAATGATTGTGAAGAGGATTTATCTAATTCAGAAAACGGTTATACTGCAAATGAAGTAGAAAACCTTTGCATGTGTTTTATAGAAAAAGTAACGAAAGAATATACTGTTGCACAGCTAGACGAGATGATTACTCCAGAATTGAAAAGAGTAAAAAAGCAATTATATGATAGATGTAATGTGAATAGCAACAGTACCTCTATATCTCACAACGATCAAATTATAAAAAAAAGCAAAGCTAGAGGTGGAACGTATTATTATCGGAATCCTCCAATTATCAATAAAAATGGATATGAAGTTGCTTTAGACAATATTGTAGCTAAAAAAGATTATTGCAAAATGGCCATCAAAATCACCAATAATTCATCGGATTATCTATTGGTAAAGAATAATGAAATTACCTATCAAGTAGACGAAAACCTGGTGTCTGCAAGAAAAAACAAAGAATTTGTATTAGCACCACAAAAGAAGAAAAGCTACGTATTGGATTTCAAGGAAAACTACTATCTCCATGAGCAATTCAGTTTATTAGTCAATGGGCTATATTCTATTAAGAAACAAGGAAATTCTGTTAAAGCTCCAAAATTTGACTTACCTATTTCGCAGAACCAAATAACGTTTGATGACTTCACGGTAACACTCCAAAACCTTGTCAAAGAAACAAAAGAGACTGTTGCGACTTTCGAAGTGACTTACCATGGTAATAGCATAGGTCTTCTTAAGCCTAATGAATTGGGAGTAAGATATACCAATAAAGGAACAACACTTTATGCGAATGACCAAAAAGGAGCAGGTTTCGCAATTTTAGAACAAGGTGAACGCTGTATCATTAAGGCCGTCTTCCATATCTCTGCAAAAGTAGGAGATATGCAGTTCGAGTCGATGGAAATCGACTGGCAAAATACCTTCCAAATATCTCAAAAGAAAAAAATTAATGTCGAGAAGATTAATGTCTTCTTTGAAAAATCAAAATAAACGTTTGATCAAAAATCAAATAGTATGAAAATTTTTATGGTAATGGCTATGAAGGGACTTCCTGTGATATAGAATCTCGTGACAAATTCATAGGAACCTATTTGGCTATCTGGGTCTGTGGCAATGTTGGTACTATTGCTATTCATAAAGATTTGGACGATGTAGATGAAGTTACGATTACTTATTACTATTCAGATGGAACAAGCCATCTTATTGATGATGCGAAAATTATAGATGGAACTACGCTACGATTTAGTGATATTCGCTTTGGAGATGATATTGACTTTCTTGGCTCTTATTTCTTCAATTCATCAAACAATCAAGTCGAAATAGATGGTACGTTTGAATGGGGAGATGGCGCTAATGTTCAATCTTGTAAAGGGACTTAGTATCAACAATAAGTGCATTGATGTTTCAGACTCCTATTACTCTATTGACTTATATATTGCTGAATATAAAATTTCTAAAATAGACAATTTAATACTTTCTGTAAATAATTTAGAATCATATACTAATTTAAAAAACAATACTATGAAAAAAATGAAATTAGTGCTAGCAGCACTTTTATTTAGTGGTTCAATTTTGGGACAACTATCAATAACAACACCTTCCGAATATCAGTTATACGATAGAGGAAATAGTAATTTCTATTCGATTGATCATGGCGAATCGGATGAATTAACCATCGCAGGAACTGCAATTTCGTTGAATAAGGAGCTTGGTAATATTATTCAACTAGACAATCAGGGAAATGTCATCTGGGAGCAGTATTTTGATGACAACACATTGGGGGGAATTTTAGATGTGGATGTTGATCACGATCAAGACTTAATTGCATTAACAGGTTATGTCTATGAATCAAATCTTCAAAGTCAAAAAAAACTATTTGTTGTTTTATTGAACAAAAGCAGTGGTGGATTAATCGCTAAAAAAGAATACACGTTCCCTCTAAGCGGAGATCTGATGGGGTACACTATTGTGATATCTAAACATGAAGACGCACTTTATGTAGGTGGAGCCTTCTTAGACGAAAATCATACCACTCCAATGTTTAACAAGCAGAGAGCAGTTCTTTTTAAATTAGACCAAAACTTAGATATAGTTTGGGAAAAGCAAATCACGGATGGACTACCATGCCTCTCGCAAAGAAACCTAATTTATGCTGGATTTAATGGTATTTTAGAATTAGGGCGAGATAGAATATTTGCGTATGGTGGAAATC
>JAVCKV010001779.1:0-27177 GCA_032274145.1 Herpochondria borealis | reverse complement strand
AGAAGTCCGGTATACGTGTGTTGATGAGCACCTTCCATCATATCCCCCCCCCACCCTCCAGGCTGCAATGGGAAGGCATTCCAAAGAGACAACAAAAGAATCGTCTGGCGATTTCTTATCCTCGTTAATTGCAATCCTGGAATCAAATGATTTAGTCCATTCAAGCGAAGAAGCCGAAGGCATCGCTGCATCCATTTTGGACGATCTGGGAAGAGAAGGGGAAGAAGAATGCAGATCCCAAGTATGCATAGATATCCTCATGGATTTCTTTTCTCTAACGGAGGAAGAAGTGAAGGGAATGTTACTACCGTTGTTCCCAAATCTCGAAGAACAAAGTGCTCCAGCACACGACGAAGATCAGGACGAGTCGTGGATTGATGAAGAGGAGGACTCAAACGACGACGACGACGATGAGTCCTTCATTGGTGAGGGCGAATGTGAGCTGTGCGAACGTCGAATAAAACTGACGAGGCATCACTTGATACCTCGTTCCACTTGGCCAAGATTGTTTCCAGTTCTTATGAATGCGTGCGAAGCCCTGAAAAGGAACGACACGACACGGGCAATTAACATACTTGGGCCAGGGATGATGCACTTTAAAGAACGCTTGCAATTGGCAGTGAGCAAAGCGGATGTTAAGCAAATTCTCCAAACAACTACAGACATATGCCGGCCGTGCCATTCAACTATTCACCGATCTCATGACAATCTCACGCTGGCAAGAGAATACAACACGGTTGAGCTGCTACTTGGTGATCCTTCGATTTACAGGTTTTGCAAATGGGCGAGTGGGCAAAAAGCCGGAAAGTACGCAATAAGATAATTGGAATGTTCAAACTCTTGCTACTGTGCGTTCTTTTTGCTATCGAAGGTGGCGACTGAGATCAAGCCAGACTCAACCACATTTGCCGTGCTTACATGGAGTACAGTACTGCGCGTGTACTTATGGATTACGATCATGCGCCGTTGCATTGATTGACCCGTTCTTACACATCACACGATAACAGTCCTGGTGAAAACAAAGTGTCAGTCTAGAGAGGTCAATCCATGCCGTAATATTTCTGGCCCTGAACTTACCTTGAGTTGGAGGGCGGTACGGCGTTGAAGAGCATCGGAGAATTCTGGGTCTTGCTTGATCTTAGCCCATTCGCCGGGTTTATACTTATATACTCCTCTGCGGACGGCTCCTCTTTCTTCTTCAGTCCACTTTCTACGAACAAAGGTCTTGGTCGGTGATTGGAGGATCTTCACCTTCATCCTCTTTTTCTTTGGGCTGTTACGTTCAGTTTTGTCCGACTC
This sequence comes from Herpochondria borealis, assembly GCA_032274145.1. Classification (NCBI taxonomy): domain Eukaryota; phylum Rhodophyta; class Florideophyceae; order Ceramiales; family Ceramiaceae; genus Herpochondria; species Herpochondria borealis. The sequence goes on along the minus strand of JAVCKV010001779.1, from coordinate 25,878 downwards.
GCTGGCTTCATCGTCAGTCTCCTCAATGATTTCTTGATTTTTTACCATCGTTTTGTAGCAATTCTATCATTAGCCAATTTAGTGTGAGTACTCGCAGTCCGCAGTCTGTCAATAGCTGAATGGCCAAGAAACTGTACTTACCTTGATGGTTTTGGATGAACGATGACCTAAAAGGTCTGGATATAAATCACCGATGGCTCTCCAGCTCTCTATTCCCAACTTTTGAGCACCTATCTTGATGGCATCTTTCTCTTTATTGGTGAACAGTTGTCGCCTTTTGCGTTTTCGTCCGCCACTTTCCGTCACAATGTTGTGGTCTTCTTCGATGGAGCCATCTTCTTCGTCGTCATCGTCGTCTAGAATCTGAACGCCACCAACTTGAACGAGATCTGACTTTTCCGCCGGAGAAACTGGGAGCTTCTTTTTGCTGCTTCCTGGAGCCTCTGGCACACCACGATGGTGCTCAGCCGCAAGGCTTCTCCTCTTACTTGGAGTTTGAGTTTGCTTCAATGGAGTTTCTTCAACTTTCTCCAAGTATCCCTGCACTGACCCCATGTGTCTCTGAGCCCATCTGTGCATCAAGTTGTCAATCTTTAGCTGAAGAAACTTGAACGTGAAGTGTTCTTGTTGTAAAATGTCCTTGAGGTCTTGGATTGGTTTGAGCGTGACCTTACCTGTGCGCCCCTCTTTTCGACGTCTTTGGCGGTTTGGCGCATTCACCAATAGCGAATTCAAATCTTGAACAAGATTCGAATCGTTGTCGATCTTTGCAATTGCTTCGCTGTTGTGACGAGAAGAGCATGGTGAGTTGCGTGCCTGATTCTAACCGTGATCCGCGAATCCAAAAGTCACTCACACATACTCATCCACAAGATCCTTTTCAATCACCACAGGGCCTGAAGACTTCGTTGCGAGTTCCGTTTCTACAGCCAATCGAATGGGAGACAAGGTTGCATGCAAACGAATCGTTTTGCACACCAATTCAAGCTTCCGGTCCGCGTTGGCACCCAGCTTTCCTTGTAGCTTCACAATCAAAGATAGAAGTTCATCCCACTGATTCTCGTTCCAATGAATAAGGGGAGGGACTGGCATTGAGTCAAAAGGAGACCCGTTTTCGGAGTGAGAGTCCTCGTCTTCGGGCTCATCGGTCTCATAGGTCAAATCGTACGGATTCCAACAGGTAACCGCAGTCAGCACCGTGGAAAGGGAATCATGTGCTTCCTTCATATTGCGATCATCATCAGGGAGACTTTTCAAAAAGTGCTGTCGAATAAGAATCAGAGAAGAAAACAATGAGTCAATAACCATAAGAAAACGGGATTCAAGTACCAGTTTCGCACCAGTGCTGTCCGGTGCGAAGATAACGAAGACGTGTAGACGTTACGTACCTGCAAAGCCATCCAGTTGCCCAAACGCTTCGTCACATTCTCCACGATTTCACTGGTGAGCTCATCAATGACGCTGAAGGTCACTTGCTTGGCTTCCTCCGGGATGCTGGCCATGGTGTCCTGAATAGTATGGAAACAAGAACAACAACAAAGATAGTTGGCGATATCAACCGAAATTCTGATAGGGGTTTCCACAGGGGTTTCCACGTTGGTATCAATTTACGTAGATTTCTTGGGAGGGGTTCAAAACGAAACCCCACCTTCAAATTTGCTACTGTCCCAACGTCGGTCGGTATCCGTTCAGATTTCAGAGATTTGAACTTTGAACTCCCTCCGATAACCGATAACACTACTTGAACTTCTACGTTACATTTTATATCTATTAGGTTGCTTCTTCAAACTATCAACTAGGCTATGGAGGACTCCGCTGCCAACCTCATTGCCATGGGCTTTGAAGCTGACAAGGTAGCACAAGCATTGACAATTTGTGCTGGGAGCACCGAACGTGCAGTTGAGTTGCTGCTAGGCGGAGGCCCACTGGTGGTTGATCCCGGTGCTTCCACGATGGCTAATCCCGGTGCTACATCCTTCATACAAGCTGACATTTCTCAGTATTCCGTAGACTCAGGGAGATCAGCTTGTACTTGTATTGCGTTGACGGGAGCGACTATGCACCTTCGCGAACCTGAAGTGTCTCGAGAAATGTTGCGCAACATGGTTCTTCAAGGCGTTTCCGCCTACCAACAAATGTCGAGAGCAGTGGAACACATGTCTGCCGAAGAGGTTTTAAACCAGCAGTCGCCCCACTTTCCTCTCCAAATACTTGGAGGTGTACGACAGGGAATTCTCTCGAATGACACTGATCACCCCATGGGATTGAAGCTGCTGCTTCAGGCCTGCCAAGGGGAAGGAGCTCAGGTTGTACTGATTACGAAAACGCCTGAAACAGTTGTGGTTGGGCTATCCCCACAATTTGTGCTTATTGACTCGCATCCCAGACCGCAGTTAGGGGCAGAAAACGCCTATGCCAAGACTCATTCAAGTCTGGACGACTTGGTCATGTGTCTCCAGGCAATCTTTCCGCCGACCGAGTTGGGTCCGGATATCCCGGAAATGATGGCGATGATGTACAACAGCTTCGATCTATATCCTTTGGGACTCAAGCCTAATTAGGAATGTACTGTTGAGGAATCATACTCAGCATCCCACTGTTCTTGTCTTACTTCCTTCTTTGACAAATCTAGAAATGGACATTTCCAAAGCCGCACTTCGCCTTTCACGTATAGACTTGTACTAGAATGACAAACGAAAGATAGTAATGAGCGACTCCATAAAATGATTGCCAAGGGAGCTAACCCAAGACCTAGTACAGTAGATACAGTACGCTACGCGGTACTCGGAGTACATGTTGCTTGTCTGTCAATTGAAATTACAATACCGCTGAAGTACGAGGAAGTGATGAATTGGTTCCCAAAGAGACCCAACAAGCTCGTGTCTGTGCTTGTATCCACGGTGCCAAGCATGCAACAGCGACGATGACCATCTCATTGCAGGTTCATGTACAAACAGTTGACGCCCTTCACACGCGCCGTGAGACAATAGTATGGTGGCACCCGCTCAAGAAGAAGAGCGCCCTACGCACGTGGCTGACCCTACAATGGAGTTTTTATTGACGGAAGTGCTACGTTGGGTGGAGCAGAGTTGCCAAAAAACTGATGGAGATGAAGAATCTACAATATTTGCTGCTGAAATGGCAGCTTCCAAGTTGGAGAGAATGGGCTACAGTGTCGGATTTCGTCTCTGTGAACGTCTGGCTCAGAACAAAACATTTGGTCAGGCTGCTGCGTCGGGCAGGGATCCTGCACAAGCGGTGGCTGCCTCGCAGTTGGAAGCAGTCAAGTTTCTCTGCAAGGAGTTCTGGATGGAAGTCTTTCGGAAACAGATCGACAAGCTACAAACAAATCACCGCGGGGTCTTTGTACTGAAAGATATGGATTTGCGATGGTTGTCACGTCTCCCCCCTAATCAAGAGAAGGCTCGCGTAGCTGCTATTCAGATGCTTGCATTTCCATGTGGACTTGTCCGTGGAGCGTTAGCAAACTTGGGCATTCCTGCTGTTGTATCGTGTGACTTCCTCGCTGATGGCACAAACATGGCTGCATGCTCATTCAATATCAAGATCAAATAACTGTGTACATGAAGCTACGCCGAGCAATGGTCTTGTCTTTGCGTTCAAGAGGACTAATCGTCAACCTGTGTCAATGCCATTTTATAGGGGAAGTTTTGCCGATCTAAACGAAAAACATAGAAAGAAATTTGAAGGATCATTCATCATCCTCACGCGTCACTTAGTTTTTGACTTCGTTACTTCCACTTGTGGCGGAGCTCCAGTCATTTTTTCCACTGTTTTCTGTGTGACGGGTTCCATTGTTGGAGCATTGTCTCCGGCTTCTGCGTGATCTGCTTGAACCTTAACCTCTGAGGATTAGAAGAAACGGGGTCCCGGCAAGTGTAAGTGTGTCGTTCTCACACAGCCTAATGCGCAACACGGAAGAACGAAATGCCGACTGACGTACCATAATTTCCACTTTCGTTCAATTTCCCCTGCACAATTCCATGTAGCAGCATGTCTTCGGCCTCGTCTATCATAACCAGCAATCCTTCGAGATGATTTGGTTCTGTAACTGTACGGTTCTTATCGAACTCAGCTCTGATGGCAAGCCGAGATTCCGCCATAGCACGGATGTCGCCTGCGAAGAGTTTGTTGCGAGCTCGAAACAAACGGCGATATCCAGAGAGAGCTCGAGTGGCATAGGTTGACATTGTGAAAGGATAGGAGGCGATGTAGTGAGGGATAGAGAGTTCTGCCAAAGGTTCTAGGCCGCAGTTAGTTATGATGGTATTGTAGTGATTCAACAAGTGAGACAACTGATGGTGATTTCGTGGTTCGAATCATGCGAAGTGTGGCACTGATGAGATTCCAGGTGCCATTCTAACTCTGACATTCAATAAAAAGGTCCAGTGTTTGCGAAAGGCGAAGCCCTCATGTATTCGGCCGTTACATAGCTGCCCATACGAAGAAGACGACAATATATCATCAAATGTGAGTTCTTTTTGCATGCACTTCCGTATACGGCATACGTACGCGTTTGCAATGTAGAGAACTAATGTGCAGCCATCGACTGAAGGCTCGCAAGGTCATGAGAGTACTCGTCAATCTCCGTGTCCGAGCCTGTCCAACCAAGTTTACGAGGTAACGAGGAAAGAAGGGCTGGAGGACTTCGTTTCACATCCGGGCCAGTGTTGCCCATAATCGTTACGTAGAGATGGGCGGTGACTCCTTCTCCAATCACAAAGGGTAACACGATATCACCGGGTTTCACTTAGTAGCATAATGGCAGTTGAGGTGGTTGTCAAAACACACCGATCATAGTCCCTCCTCTGATCTTCATTCATTGCACCTTCCTTGGTCTTGATCTCCAGCATATTGTAATTGCCAATATTGCAATACAATGAAGAATGAACCTGTTCGTCTGCGCCATAGAACTGCCCAAAACCGTCATGCTGGCATTCGCCACCGCGGACAGCATGAGGCAGCAAGTACGACAAAGGTGTGTCAACAGCTTGCTGAAACATCATCTCCCCACTTCCAGTACTAGGATGAGGCCATTGCATGATAGATGCACTCACAGCGTTTTTGAGCAGATAAGTCAAGCATTCTTTTGTTTGTCCCTGTTCGATGTCCCCGCTATGGATGAAGCAAATTCACAAGGCTTGCGATGTGGTGATTTACATTACTCCAAGTTGGCCAGCTGACATGTATGAACCAGTACTCATCAGTTTTTGTTTTCCTTACCTTCACAGCTTCCCTTGGTGACACCAAAGATGTTTTGAAATCCATTTGTTGCATGCACCACCCGAATTATCACGTGAATTGTGTCAATAACCTATTTTATGCACCACTTTATTCTTCGAACCCCTTACACTTCTAACCTTTAAAATATTTTGGTGGGGCATGGGAAGACAGGCTCTCCAGTCCATGGGGTCTGATTTGGTGGTCATATTTTGTCCTTATTGCAGCGTGAGACACTGATACATGAATCAAGACAGGCTGCTTTTGGATTGAATTTGCATAAAATCTACCCTCACAAGTAATCAACTTTTTGTGGTTATCCCTCAATATATGGGGTAGGTAGCTATATACTCAAAAAGTTGATTACTCTGCATGGGTAGATTTTGAGATATAACGATTTTACCCCTCTTTGTCCTTCCGTCTGGATTTTATGGTGTAGCACAGCAGCTGAACTTCATTGTCACTGTATTTTAATATTGTGACAACAACCATGGTTATACCTCTTGATCTACCCTTACAGGGTGGATGAAAGGCGGTAGACAAGAATGGCTGCCTCCAACCAGCCATCATAGCTAAAAAGAATTGAGTCTTGTCTTCTCATGTATTTCGACAGTTCTGCTCACATCAGTGATATGAACAGACATCGTAGCAGACCAAAGCACTAAATGTGAAGGCACACGCTGGTGGCTCCTTGCTCTTCTCCTTCTTGTCAAAATTTCCACAGCACCGCCATGAAAAATACAGCAGAGGCAAAGCAGCTGAGATGGCCATGGCACAAGCCAAGAAAGACCATCAGAGATGATAGAGGGAGGAGTTGAAAGCAATTCACAGCAAAATGAAAGATTGGGAAGCAGACAGGGGATGAATGTGATCATTAGAAACTGGATCGCAACATCAAGTTTGCTGAGACATTTTCAGCAAGCCCCTGTGTGCTAGTAAATTGCAGTATGGGTGACCTTGAAAATGTTGAGGCTAAACTAAAAGCGGCAAAGGAAGTGTTCTCCCAGGCTGGTGAGTCTTTCTTCGATAGTTTCACTTGGTATCTTGTGTTTGCTGTGCTCAGACCCATTCCAAATGAATTTCGTGTCTACCACCAAATATCACACCCAACCCCACTCATTTTTTTGCTACCAATTTCACGAGCTAAAATGTACAACTTCTTGCAAACATATTCAGCTGGAATAATCTGCAAAGAAGTTTGCCACAACATTGCTGAAGTTGAAAAAGCTCCGTATGACATGTTTTGAAATTCCCACCAACCCTCATTCGTCTGTTGATGTGATGGCGTATCAATCCCCATCATCTGGTTAAGAGAAGTCTGAATCTCTTTTATTGGCTGAAAGGGGCAGAGGAAAAGGAGAAGTGTTCCATCATCAGAAGGGAAGTTTAGCCATCAATAATGTTGCAGGAAGATGAAAGAGATGATCACTGACAGAATCTATCAGTTTGGTTCAATCCTTTTGTGGGTTGTTTCTTAGCTGACATATCATGCAAAATGGGGGGGGGGGTCCATTTGGGACTCCACACTCCACAGCCCATTCGGAATCTTGATGTAAATAGGCACCCACAAACGAAATGTTTAGTGCCAGAATGTTCCGGATTCCGTGTGGCATACAGTTCTAAAAAGGTCCAGTACAAAGTCCTACCGTTGCTGTATGGTTTCGTCAGTCCCTTCGAGTTTTCTCGGTATTCTCGCGGATTTGGCAGCTCCAAGTCTTTCTCCAGAATTGTCCCACACTTTACAGAAAGTAGAAGAAGGCTTTGGATCATAGGTAACTTTTTGGTCACAAAGTGTCCACAAGCGCACCAAGATATCTACCATTAGCTAGGTAGTCGTAGTCACGACTGTTTTGGGATCAAAGTGTACTCAACACTTTCGGACTGCCTCCGAAGATCCTTGGTACGCGGTTCAAGGATATTGCAACCTTTCGCCATCTGCATCATCATCATTGTTGGAATGAGGTTGAGTACAGAATTGGGCATATATATGTTGAGAGCTCTAGATAAGGCCTTCGACTGAATCAAGAAGCTTGGAAGAGAGGGGCGTATCAAAGTGTTTTTGGCCATGACACGCAAACTCCATTGCTCTCTTCACAAACTCCTCAAGCTGTTACATACTACTCCGGAGCATAGGGTGCTGATAGAGAGGCCGCAACTGCAGCTATAGCTGATAGAATGATATGCAATGATTATTATGATAAAGCTTAGTAGCACTAACACTACCCTGCGAGATTGTTCGCAGACGAATCAGATCGCCCTACTTGCCGCCTGTAATGTACCGGTATGTAAAGAGGTTTCGACCAAGCAAGTTACGGCATCATGATCTGTGAATCGAAGTCGTCCATGAAGGCGTTGATGTCGTCTTCCAAAGAAACCTGCTTCTCCTCAGAGGAATCAGATGATATTGAAAAAACATCTGGCTCATTCTCCTCTACTGGTACATCTTCGAAGAATGTCTCCTTCGAGAAGGTTTCCGCCGCCTGCGTCATACGTGGCTGCTGTTGCTGCATTTGAGGTGCAATCTCCGTGGAGTACAAACTGGTCGTTAGGTCAATAGCACGAAGTGGGTTCATCGGACGGGAACCGCAGCTGTTGTTCATTTGGGCAAAACCCCGCTGTTGTTGATTGAGCTGCTGCTGGAAGTTGACTCGGTGCTGTTGTTGCTGCATCATGGTATCCTGACAGGCATTTTGATAGAGCGCGCCGTACATGTTGTTTGTGTTCTGTTGTCGGAGCTGCGAAGCCAAGGCCTGGGTGCTAGCCATGAGTTGTAGAAGCTGGGCCCGCTGGGCACTCACCGTACTGGTGAGCATCGATGAGAGGGCTTCAGGTTTAGAACTTGTTGGAGGCGTGACTTTGGAGATGGATGCAGTAGGAGTTGATTGCGGAGATGGCAGAGAAGGAGGAGCTTTCTTCTTCTCTGATTTTGGTTTCTTAGGTGCGTCCTTATTCAACTTTTTCCAGGCTTCAAGCTCCTTCTTGTACCTCTCCTTCTCAACATCAGCCTTTTCTACGAACTCGGATCGGTCAGCCTCGTTCAGGCTCTTCCACTTGAGGGCGATATTACGAGCGAGATCGGCAAAACCAATTTTTCCGTGCGTTTTGCGGTGCTTGCGTCTCCTTTCGTCCTCGGTTAGGCCGTCCTCGGCCACAGATTTGTCTTCAGGAAGGACAGCGATGATTTGCTTTCGTTCGTGTTGGAAGAAGAGGTTGTACGCAGAAAGTGGTCGCTTTGGCTTATCCTTTGGCTTCTTCCATGTTCGCTTCTTGACTACAGGTCTTGCTGCTTTGTGAGCAATAGGCTTGAGCATGGAGGGAGCAAGCATCGGGTTGCAGAAAGGAGCTCCCATTCCAGGAAAGTTGAGGTTGGACTCCTTGAGCTGGTAAGCTAGTTCGTCATGGCTCATCACAGTTTGAGCTTCTTCAAGAATGCTGCAGAGTCGATCCATTGTGTTCAGTCTAGCAGAAGCAGAAGCAGAAACAGAAACAGGTTAATGATGTTAATAGTTGCTAACAAGAATGAACATCGTGCAGGAAACAGAAAGATGAGGTTGGAGTGAGATCCAACCCAACCAGTTGCAAACTTACCCGAAGATGAAGATGTGAGAATCCCCAATTGATTTGCACCTCAGGGGGGTCTTGTCGCACAAAATAAGTGTTTCACACTTTGCGTCCATTTTGGATGGATAGTCCCGGACGTTTTTTCTTCCTAGAAATATTTCTGTAGAAATGACAAAACTAAGGTATCCTCGTGAATGATCCGGTACTCAATCTGGTCTCGTTGTTGAAGTGTTTCGGACTTAGCGTAAGATATAAAGTGGCATCGGACACACCGGACCGAAAGTATCCCATTCTTCCGCTTTCTCTCGTAACACTTTGTACCTATCAAGTATGGAGGTTCTTTCTGATGGATCAAAATAGCTTACACCAGGATCCGAACGCGACAAAATGCTATCATACGTATATGAATACTATTTATTAGATAATGTCATATTTTCAAGAGCAACTATTATTGAGACTTTTCAGACGTCCCTTTTTGTCTGAGACGCTATTCCATATTTGCAATGTCACATCGGGAATGCCAGCATTATAAAGTTTATAGTCAATTTCCCAGATTTCTAGTGAACAGTGTTCCAAAAGCTGACTGGTCCCTTTGTGCGAAGTCGGGATTATCCAATTCTCTTGTATTGTTGCGCTCGATTGTGTCACCTGTTTAGCTCCTTCATGTCGCAGTAATCCCTTTTGTTGGTGGAGTAATGGTCCATTCTATTTGGAAGGTCTTGGTATGCCATTCTTGTCGCTTGCCTTACTAGTAGCGGTATTTTTCGAATACAGACATCTACAGTACTGTACACAAACATTCTAGATGGTCCATTCTATTGAAAATGTTTTAGTATGTCATTCTTGTCACGTGCAACTGAAGCACAGTACCAGTACCACGGTACTGTAGGCGCACCTCTGAATGTGATGCGATAGATCCAGTGCGCTTTTTACAACTGTGTCAGTGTTTTTTACATTGTGCTATCACTTCAGCGCAGCGCGCTATCCTACACATGTAAACTGTTGCTTGACCATCCTAAAAATTAGCTACATTTGTAAACTGTCTCCTCCCTCCTGCCGCAGCAAGAACTTGTGGTAAGTATTTTACAAGTGTGTTGACCATCCAAGCATTCCTCGACACCCGAGTGAGTTGCTTCGTGCGGAAATCAAAGGCCTCTCGTATGTACTGATGCACTGCCAGTGGTGTGGTTCTCCCAAAGGAATGCGGCCGCGCCAACAGCCGAAATCAAAGGCCTCTCGCACTGATGCACTGCCAGCGGTGTGGTTCTCCCAGAGGAATGCGGTCGCGCCAACAGCCGAAATCAAAGGCCTCTCGTACTGATACACTGCCAGCGGTGTTGTTCTCCCAAAGGAATGCGGCCGCGCCAACAGCCGAAATCAAAGGCCACTCGTACTGATAGACTGCCAGCGGTGTGGTTCTCCAAAAGGAACGCGGCCGCGCCAACAGCCGAAATCAAAGGCCTCTCGTACTGATAGACTGCCAGCGGTGTGGTTCTCCCAAAGGAATGCGGCCGCGCCAACAACTCCAGCTTGGGTTTTCTTCCAGACCTAACTAACCGGTTGCCTGACACATTTCGAGCCTTGCTAGCTTGAACCGTACAGTACATGCACATGTCCGCCATGTGTACTACGCCTTTGGATTTGGGATTAGATTTCTAGCATATGTACTGGTACTGTATCAAACATACAGTACAATCACGACCAATCAGAAACATCAAGGTCAACTGACGATTGATTATTGATGTTGCAACCATTCTCATTCATTCTGTCATCATGCTACGAGCATCCCGTCCAGTCGTAGTCTCTGTGTGCAGAGCAAGACGCTTGACGACAGCAGCGGCAGATCATCCTCGAGTTGTCTCACGTCGCGCTTGGCAGTCTTATCGCAGCAAAAATCCGTCCACTGCCCCCCCGAAGAAAGCCGCACCCAAGGAGGAGGAGAAGCCATGGCCTAGAAATATGGTGATAGCTGGTTACGCAGCTGCAGCAGTGTTTATTCCCTACAGTATTGGCTGGTTCGTGTCAATGCATGTGGAGGTACGAAAGGTGATAGCTCCGGTAATTCCAGGTCTTGAAGATGTGCTGCGATCCCACTTTGGTCACGACGAGTACGTTCCCTACCAAGATTTGAAGAACGGCGTGGTAGCAAACAAGAAGCTGGACGATGAAGATTCCTTCGATACACGACGACAACAGGAAATGATTGAAGCTATGAATCAAGAGGAAGTTCCTGTGCAGGTGCACGTGTTCAACGATGGCGGCATGGTAACCGAGACAAGGCAGATGCCTGGCAAAACTTTGGCCACACCGGACAAGTTGCTTCCTGATGCAGCTTCAGCGAGTGCAGTTGCTCTTGATTTTGACGACTTGCCTTCATCAGCTGACTCGTCATTTACCGATGAGTTGAGTGCTCAGTCTGAAATGGTGAAAGAGAAGTTAGCTGACCAAATCTATTCTTCGTGGTACTATCAGCCTCCTTCCGACCCACAAGAACGAAAAAAGGCTCAACAAGCGACTGTGCAAGATATCGAAGTTTCGAGATTAGAATACACGATCGAGCAACTTCAGAACGAGCTCAGTAGTGTCAACTCAGTGCGCGATATCGATGACATGAGAGATGAGCTCGCGAAGATGAAATCGGAGTTGAGGAGCTTGCGCTGGAAGCGTCGTCTTGGAGTGGCGAACTAAGAAGTCCCAGCATGCCACGTTGAAATCGTATTCTAAAAGCAGTGTTGCACTATGAATTGAGATTACTGGACACCCCGTCAATCGCATTCATGTTAGCCGCGTATTCCTCCTCAGTTCTCCACTCACTTCCGAGGGTCCACCGGAGCTCTTGGTTGACTGCAGATCGCTCTCCATTATGCATGTTTGTTACTCGCTCCAACTGATATGGCACGCCCCGTTGATTACCATAAATGTAGTTCATGCTTTTCGGATCAAACCCCCTATCGTGAATCCAGAATTCATCGTCCCACAAGGACAGCTGATCCCGTACCAAGATTTTCGTACCTGGCATCATGGTGGAATCCACAACGGCTTCGCCATACACCATGACGGCATGGTCGCCCGGTCGGTTTGGGTATGCTTGCACTGCATACTCGTGCTGGACTGGATCAGGATCCTCGTTCCACTGCACATCACATTTCGGCAATTCGTGGATCTTGGTACCATCATGGTTGGAGAAAATCTGAGGCCACTTCATTGGGTCAGCCTCCATTCTCATTTTCCCTTCAAGCTCTGGGTCCAAGGTATACAGTTCCATGTTGCCGTCATCTTTAATCTCGTAGTACCGAAAACGAAAGATCTTCTTTGGATTGCCATCAAAGTAAAATGCAGCTAGACGGCTCATACGGGAGAAGGGAACGAGAGTACAATGAATGTGCTCATGACCACCTCCTTCACGTGGGAGCATTCCTTCTTGACGATCACGGACCACTTGGTTGTAGTTGTCAAAGTCACCACAGAACGACGTGAGAAACTCGTCGCTGAACGGAGATGATGATGATGATGATGATGATGATGACCCGAAGCGGCTCACAGCTACCGGTCTGATAGACAACGGCCTCACAAAGCCACTGGCTGTCGACAGTAGCAAAGAGATCACCAATGATCGGAGATTGGAAGGGTCAAACATTGAAAGGGCAAGCTGAAAGTGCTGTGGCTGGCTTCATCATGGCCATTGGCATCAGTTCAAATCGATGCTGGTTCTACTGTATACTGTATACTGTATACTGTACCGTTACCGTGCTTTCTGCGCCAAATGAAAATGGGGTCATGATTATCTTGCTTTGGCATTTGATCGAACGAGAGTACAGATGTTGACTCTTATCCATGAGAGAGTGCCAAGCTAAGTACGTACCCGAGCCATCACAATACGTGTGTACCTCGTGCGTGTACGATACAATACATGTATCATATCTTGTCGCTTGTCGACCACAATGAAACAGAGATTTGAAAGATGATGAGAATACTCGTACGATGTAGCTCGATTTTGGCAACTACAGCGCTTGTCCTTTGCATGGCAAGCTTAATGACTGTATCGACAAGGCGACGGAAACTTCCGCCCGTACATGTAGATGGCCCAAAGGCGGCCACTCGAAGTTCCACGAATTCTACACGAGCAAGAGGCAAGGAGTGGAGTTCATCACGAGGAGTCGCTGGGAGAATTTTATGGGAAGAAAAGTCCGAGACCACGTCGGACGATGGCTGTGGCAGCGACGGAAATCCAGAATGGATCCCCTACAACAAAATCGACTCGATTCGACTCTGGTCTGTGCAACAATGCCTAATGCGAGTTGATGATTCAAAGTATCCTGAAGGACGCGAAGTTCATGCCATGAACAGGCATGCACACACGAAACTGAAATGCCGGCGGAGCATTGTCCAGTCTGAGCTGCTTTCTATTCTCGGACAGTTTCGCAACATTACGTTCTTTGGGGACTGGAATATGTATCATCAAGTCCTTTCGTTATTTTGCATGTTGGACCCTTTTCTGTACGCCCAACCAGAGGAATCTCCGCCGGTTCGAGCGCATAGACCCGGATATTATCTTTACGAGTTGCACAATCCTTCTCGAAACCACACAACCCATATTCGATATGTTCCTTTCGCTCACAATTGGGGTCCAAAGGTCAGACTGGCATTCCAAGAACGGATAGATCGCACAATTGAAGAGTTTGGATCGGACGATGCAATTGTTATGAATGGCGGGTTGCACCATGTTCTACACCATGAATCAATGGCACTAGACCGGTTTGACAATTTTGTTGACACTGTACGTGAAATTGTTGAGAAGGCACGCTCTCCAGTTTACTTCATGGAGACGGCTCACGAAGAATGGCCAACAAGCAATGGCAATCCTAGCAAGAATTGTGGAATCGAAGATGATGAGAATCCACATGTGTGTGAATGTGAAATACTGAGTGAAGGCCGACTACAAGGAAGAGGGCCTTTCATTGAACAGGCCAAGAGGGATATATCACAGCTCACAGTGGATCAGAAGGACCTACTGAAGCTACTTCCTGGTGACTATTCTACATTGTATTCCAATGATAACCGTGACTGTGTTCCAAACTGCCTGCCTGCGAGTTGGAGGAACGACTTTGTTGCGTCAAGATTCCAGCGAACCAGCGGAAGACTCCGAATTGTGAGCATATTTCGACAACTAGTAGCACAGAACAAGCTACAAAGTCGATCTCTGGTGGATTGCAGCCACAAATCGTCGGCAACACTAATCGAAATGAATAAGCAACTGCTACGTGCCATGGATGAAGATGCCACTGTTGCTGGCCGGCAAAACAGAAACTTGAGCTACTAGAGTCCATAGCCTCTTGGCGCCAGCTACGGCTTTTCCTGTAAGGGTAAACTTTGGCTACTGTAAGATGCAGTCTACCATATTAAAGGTCCCCAGGCCCAAACGTGAGCGGCTCTCCCCCACCTCCATTCTGTTCCTTGACGTCATTGATCAAATCCGTGTCAACCTTCAGAGAATCTCCTTCTCTGTACAATAGATTCACAAACTGATAGCCAACGTTGACATCGACGTGATCATAAATCTTCTGAGCGTAAACGTCCGAGGCGCTGACGTTCGACACTCCGTTCAGCGAGACTAGAATCTGGTTGAAAGCCAAAGATTCTTGGACGCCCCGGTAGGTGTTCAGGTGCTCGGGCCAGTATCCGCCGCATTTTCGAATCGCACGGCATGTTCTTTGGGTCAAAACTGGAGAGTTCTCGTCAAGCACATGGCGAGCCAACCACACACGCTTGAAGAAAGGGTGATCGCTAGCCTCAAGGGTCAATTTCGAAAAGATGCGCTTGTTCACCAATCGGGACGCAGGGTCTTCGTCGACTGCGTGCTGCTGCCGGGCAGTCTGACTGGTCCTGCTCAACAGATTGTCTATGAATCGATGTGATAATTCGCCAATACGGCTGGAAGAGTGAACCGAACCGATGTCACCGACCGAACGAATACTATTTGCCACAACCATATCATGGCGGTCGGATTCGGTAGTTGACGAGGCAGTGTCAGATTTGTCATGAGTTTGGGAGTCCGCGTCATCCGCATCGATGCTGGCAACCACATTGAGCGTTGCGTCAATAATTTCTCCTCCCACATCATTGTACAGTCGATTCACGATTCTGAACTCCAGCACTGGGCATGGAATCTTCAACTTGCCATTCTCAGTGTACTCGTCCTCGTCTTCATCGAGATGTGAATCTGCCCCAGATCCGTATCGGATGACAATTGGATCACTGAATATAACTTGAGCGTGTGACTGAATGCGCAAGACCTTCCCGAAGAGAATAGCACCACAGAACCCAGAGTATAGGACTCCAATGAATGATTCAAGCGAACATATAGCAGTGATAAACAAACAGTTTGATCGGTTGTCATTCTCGTGTCCCAGAGCTGGGTATGTACTTCCATATCCGACCGTTGAGAAAGTTGTCCAGCTGAGAGCAAACGCATCTGCGAAAGCTGCCCCAGCCGACTCGAACTCTTCCCCGCCAACACGCACGCACTGAGGATCCATACGGCCAGCTGCAATAATCAAGCCAGCAAAGAAGATTGTCATCGCAAAGAAGACGATGCAACTGAGCGAAAACAGAAAGAAGAAGTTGACTCGAAACATCCAATGCAAGTACATGGCTAGTGAAAGTTGATTGCGAGACACCGCCATACCAACATTGTAGGGAGTGCGACTCGATCGACACGTCAAGAACCTCCAGCATCCCATTCTCGACGACTGGCGGGATGCTTCCAAACGATACTGCTTTCTCTCGCATG
This sequence comes from Herpochondria borealis, assembly GCA_032274145.1. NCBI lineage: Eukaryota > Rhodophyta > Florideophyceae > Ceramiales > Ceramiaceae > Herpochondria > Herpochondria borealis. Next base: position 10,286 of record JAVCKV010001779.1, on the reverse strand, counting down.
CCTCCACGTCTTCCAAGGTATTTGGTTGGCAGCACACGACGGTCTTAAAGCACGCCTTCATTCGCGCCCTGAACCTTTCTCCTTTTCCCATGGCACCGACTTCATCCTCATTGCGGATCTACAGGTACGAGTACGAGTGTGAGTACGAGTATGAGAAGCAACATGTGTCAGTTGAAATCTTCCTGCTTCCGCGACTGCCTTCCTACATCACAGAAAACGAAGCAACTTACCATGACGACTTGGGCTTTTGTATCGTTCACTGCCTGCGCTTGAGCCTTTCTTCTCTTCACGGCATCTTCCGTTCCTGCATTCATGTCGAGATTACTCGTAGACGCCATGGTGAGGTTCAGTTTGGATTGTTGCGTCTTGTGTCTTGTTTGTTCTATCGATATTCTCGTCTGTGAACGAACCTTTTCTCAAGGTACTGGCACCAACCTATACTGGCTTATTTTTCAGCACAGAATCTCAAACAACTGTACAGTACTCCGTACTGTTTTTGGATACTGGTACTGTCGTACTATACTGTAGAAACCGACCACCACACGATACGATACACGATCTTTGATGATCCCATCACCGCCCTCATGGACTTGCCCCCCGAAGGTTCCATCCAAGCTGGAACTGTCACCCGAATAGAGCCTTATGGGGCGTTCGTCGATCTAAAGAGGTTTCGTTCTCGTGGTTTGGTGCATATTTCTCAAATTGTGAAGTAAGTGGACGTGCGAGTATTGAGTAATATAGAATACGGGGAGTCAGTTGCAATTCACTGAGTTTAGTTTGCTGACTAACTACTGCTCGTCGTCTATTTCCTGCAGTTACAAACTAGACAAGGTTGAAGATGCATTATCAGTGAACGATGAAGTTTGGGTCAAGGTTTTGGAAATCAACAGAGAGGAGAGAGATGGTCGGATGTACACCAAAATTCGGCTTTCGTTGAAGGACGCGGCCCAAGATGGGAGTGCAAAGGATTTGGGGCAAGAGCGAGCCTCTAGCGAGGCCATGAAGGATCAAATAGCTCAAAACTTGAATTCCACAATCGGCATGGGGGTAGCAATGGATCCAATGTCCAAGAAGAGTCATCTCATTCTGAAATCCGATGCTTCTCGAGCGGCGACTGTCATCAATGGGTACGAGTTGGTTGGCGACGACGAAGGCGAACCACCGAAACCAGAACCTCCCCCGGTGGTGAAACCAATGGGACGTGGACGTGGGAATACTCTCCCGGCGTGGATGACCCGAAATGATGGACCTACTGGTATAAAAGAAACGGAAAAGAAGGCGGAAAAGCAGAAGCGCAAGGAAGCAAAGCAGGAGAGGAAGGAAGAGCGTAAACGCCGAAAGCACGATAGGAAGAGAGAACACGGAGAACGTCGAGAACGCAGAAAACATAGCAGGCGTCGAAGTGATGATAGTGATGGAGACCGACGCCGAAGGAAAAGACCGCGAGGTAACGAGCGAGGCTCTCGTTCCAGGGAAAGGGGTGCTAGAGAGTCAGATCTGTCGTCCGATAGTTCTCGTAGTGACCATTGCGAACGAAGACAAAGAAGTAGCGAGAAAGATCGCCGTCATGAGAGGAGCTCGGATAGCGATAGTGATCGATCCCAATACGACAACGATTTCACGAGCCTTGATGAAGCTAAGCGTTTGATTGCCAGACTCGAAGCGGAAAAGAAGCGCAAGGAGGCGTAGAGTTCGTCGGGACGTGGCGTTGTGACAGCTTCGGGAAGAATGAAGGATGGAGTTTCCTCTTTGGGTGTGAGGTTGTGAAGCGTACGATACGATTCCTTGTGAGCCCATTCGCTGTGGCAGGTGGTACTCTCGGAAGTTGTTCTTCATCGCCTCAGGTGAGCTACAAAGAAGTCAGTCTCACTGTCACTAAACTTATCAATCTAGGGTGGACTGTCACTGATTCACACGTGCGTTCCTTTTCACACCACGAGGTACTTTTACATTGAATACCCTGTCCCAATACAAGGCAATCTAGAACTTGAAGCCGAAATCGTCAGACATTCCAAGCAACCCACTCGAGCGCGCCTTTGCCTTGGACGTCGGATCGGCCGATCTTCTGCGCCTCGACTTCGAAGCCACGCGTTCACCAGATGAGATGCCTGTGGTTTGCTGGGAGCTCGCATCTTGACTTCTTCCGCGCTTCCGACTTGCTCTAGAAGACACAGACCTGCGACTCTTCTCCGAGGTTACGCTGCGGGCGCTGCGCACGCTCTTGGCGCTGCGAGCAGAGATCACACTTCTGTCTGATCGTCCAGCTGCCTTTGATTTCTCGGTTCGAGAACGGGAAACTGTCGAGCTTTTCAATTTCTGATCGGACGGATTTGACTCGGAACCAATGCCACCACGCTTAGTGGTCTTCGAAGTCTCCTTCGTAGTGACCTTGACTGGCTTGCTTCGAGAGCTTGATTGTGGTTTGGAAGACTTCGGCTCACGAGTGACGGTTGGCTTCTCTTTCTGTGACGACAAAAGAGAGAGCGATTTCGTTTCCAAATGTTTCCTGACCTTCTTGGTGTTTGCTCTGGCTGTAGAGCTTGCGCTATCTTCTTGAGCATCAATCGATCTCTTTCTGACGGGTAGCGAAGTTGCATGAGAACCGTGTCTCTCCCTGGTGTGTCCTCGGTTCTTCCTCTTTGAAGCATGGCTGGAGTGAGACTTTGGAGAAGAGGGCTGAAGCAGGTTCTCCTTGGAAGATGACGTGTATCGGTCCATGCTTCGCTTCTCTTTCTCCTGCCGCTCTCTTGCCTTCTTGTCAGTAGCCGTGGATCCAAATACTCTTCGACGCTCCTTCTTCGTCTTTGATCCTTCTAGGCCACCTTCGGATTCCATTTCGAGGTTTGCCCGTCCAGCGACAGCCGGTGCCTCAGCCTGTAGTTCATCGCTAGCTTCGGGCCCCTCCTCAGTCGACAAAGTGCTGTTCCAACGCACTTTCGACTTTCGCAGCTTTGTGCTTGGTTGTCCTTCGTCGGATTGGTGGGACGTTGGAGTTGGGACGTCAAGCCCGACACGCTGAGTCAAACATCCATCGCCGCACCCGTTCATGTCTCCATCACTTTCGTTCTCGCATTGCAGCTCGTCATCAAACGTTGGACTGAACATGGTAGGCGAAGTCTTCGGATCTTGGGCGGACCCAACACCACCAGGCCGTTGGAAAGTTTCAGTGGGGAGTCTGTGCTTCGCAATGGGGGATTCCACTCCCCTCTCGACTTCCTTGGCCGAAGCAGCTTCAATTGCCGCCTTTTTGCGACGTTTCTCTTCTCGAGCAATACGCCTCTGCTCCTTCTTCTCTCGGTCGGCTTCTTCCTTGACGATACGCTGCCGTTCTGCCTCTTCTTGCACAAGCCGTTCTTTGCGTTGACGCTCAGCTGCTTCTTGTTCCAGCCGTTGTGCTTCGACTGCTTCTCTCAACAGTCGTTCTTTCTGCTCCTTCGCCTTGCGTTTACGTTCAATTGCCTGGCGTTTTGCCTCTTCCTGGATAAGTTGCTCTTTGCGTTCGCGTTCAGCTGCTTCTTGTTCCACTCGTTGCTTTTCGATCGCTTCTTTCAACATTTGTTCTTTGTGCTCCTTCGCCTTGCGTTTGCGCTCGATTTCGGCTTGCGCTCGACGCTGCCTTTCCTCTCGATCTTGCCTCATCTGCAAGAGAATAGCTTTCTGCTTCGTGCGCACTTCGTTCTTGCGTTGCTTGCAGTGTTTTTCGATATCCACTAGAGCTGTAGAGACCCGCTCTTCGGATGTCTTCCCGGAGTCGTATTCGAAATCGATCATGTCCAAATCGGGATTGTCTGTTGAAGAACAAGAATGTGTGAGAGGAAGTTCAAGAAGCAATCGTGGAATGCGTTCCGCTTACCATTGAGAAGACGGGCGATCTTGACGCTAGTCTCCTCGATCATCATGGCTTGGGCTCTAACGATTTCATCGACCTCCACCTGGATTTCCAAATCTTCGAAGTTGAGCAACGCCTCGACCTCTCCACGAGTTTTCTCGAAGCTGCTTTTAGCAACATCAGCCTTTTCCTTGCTCTTCTCCGCCTTGGTCAGAGCATCAGCTTTCTCCTGCTCTAGGAGTCGCTTGCTTTCCGCGAGTTTCTCCCTGTTGTTGCTCAGAGACTGCTTGAGGTTATCAATTTCCGTGATTTGACAACGGATCGACTCGGCGTGATCTCCGAGCCGTGCTTCCAGACGCGCATGCTCCGCTTTCATCCCAGTGTTGAGATCAGTTAAGGACGATTGAAGTTGGCGGACATCTTTGCGTTCCATCTCCAAATTTTCCAAGAAAGCTTCATGATGCGAGGTACGCTCTAGCTCAACACGAAGAGCTGCCTGCGAGGCCTCATGGATATTGATCGCTTCCGTGGAGACTCGACGAGACGCGGCTTCCAAGTCGTTCAACTCATTTTCTTGGAGTTGGTGACGAGCAGTTAGCTTGGCACTGTTGGTTGTCGCGACAACAAGCTTTTCCTCCTCGTCACGTAGCGTCTTGAGAATGATGTCAACATCAATCGACAGGAACGGACCATCCTCCGTCGGGTCGGGACTTGGTTCGTGGCCTTCCTCCGTCTGAATGGCGACGCACGCTTTCCATAGGTCACGAATTTTTGAGTTCTGGGTCTCCAGGCTCTCAGTCATGGCTTTCCGCTTTGCGACCATATCAGCTCGGCTGCCACGGGTCTCCTCAAGTCGACGTTGCAGTGCCTCAGTGTCGTCGCGGTGGCGAGCATCTTCCGCTTCAATTTCCGCCCTGATACTCTCGGATCGGAGCTTGGTTGAGGCTTGCATTTGCTTGGCAGAACGAAGGTCCTCGGAAATTCCAGATACTTCCGAACGGACTTTAGATGTGTCTAAGGACAGATTCTTGGATTCAGTGATCTTGTTTGCGCTTGCTTCTCGAATATGGTGCTCTCGCGCCGCGGTTTCTTGGAGGTTCTTTTCAGCAGCCTTAACGTCTTCGCGAAGAGTCGACAACAGACGATGGCACACAGTCTCGTGGCTTCGGATGTTGATGATTCGGGAGTCAATCTTTCGACGGTATGTCTGGTGAGTGCGTGACCTCATCAATGCCTTTTTCAGCTTGTTGTCGATCGATTTGAGGTAGTCATCGTTGCGACTTGCGGCGAGCTTGACGGTCTCCATCTCTGCGGTACTCTTGCTCAAGACTTCCCGAGCACGGTTGAGCTGCGCTCGCTGTTCTCCGTTCTTGTATTTGAGTGAGGCAAGCTGATTCTCCATGGTACTTTGACGATCGAGGCGATTTTGTTTGAGCATCTTGATCTGATTGATCTTGCGCTGCGAGTCACGTTGCTGCTCCTCCAAAACCCGAAGGTCTTCCATCACTGTGAACGTTAAAGAGGGCGTATCGTGTTAGAACGCAGACAGAAGAAACACGAAAGATCTGGTATCACGAGATGAGTGGCATAACAAATCTTTCCAGTTGCGGAATGAATGCATGTACATTATCATGTTCCATGCTCCATCGTTCATGGAATGCGAACACCCACTGGCTTTTTGTTACTCACCTTGCTCCATCGACATTCCAGCGGATTGCATAGCATCTTGCTTCTTCTGTTCATGCTGTTGAGGTTGTTGAGGAATGATACGAGCTTGAGGACGTGAGTGCTGACGCTGAACGCGCTGGATCTGCACTTGACCACCGCCACCGCTGTTGGCGACATCTTTCGAAAACAATCGGTTTCGCGCCGCTACTGGCACCTTGCGAGCTGGAGGCCGATTTCGACGGCGCGGCTTGCCTTCGAGGAGAAAGGACATGCTTGTAGGAGCTCTGTGATCTCTCTAATGTAGTTATCACTGTATGAATCACACCAATGCGATCAACTGCAACAATGTCAACGTTCTCACAAGAAAGTGGAAGGAGTTCCAAATCGAAAATGACACCAACGTTTCGAGTCTTGGTTTCTACGTGCGGGAGTACCACGTCTTTCTGTAGACATGGGATTTGAATCAGTCACTTTGGATACAGTATCCACTCCCCATCATTTATCCAGTCTGCCGGTCCTTCCTTAAAGACTTCTTATCTCTGTGACCAGATGGAACAAGGGTACACGATGGGGGGTGCAACGTATCATTGAGCTCCTATTCCGTACTGTATAAATTGCTGTTACAGTACAACCTATGCGACTGTACTGGATTTGATACGACATCATCTTCACCCCCGTCTGGTCCAGATAGATTGATTCATTCAATCCAATCAGCAATGGCCGACGCTACTGCAACAGCACCTCCTGCTCCTTTGGAGGAGATCACGAGGGAGCAACTGGAAGTCGATGGCGATGAGGTTGACGAGGCGACGAAAAAGCGACAGGAACTCGAAAAGACGTTTTGGACTCGGTTGGCAGAAGGCTTGGCAATCGGATCTGCCGTTCTCGCGATCCTGGCTATCGTTTTCTCCTCCGCTAGCTCGGTTACCATTATTGCTGGGATTATTGCTCTTGGAGTCGCGGGGCTTGTTGTCTACCAGCAGGAGCTCTTGCAAGATACCGACAGTAAGTTATCATATGCAAATACTATGAATTTGATGCAGTTATACTCTATGTTATTAACCTTATTCTTTCGCCCAGCCCTTCGAAAAGTTCAGAACGAGGTCCGAAAAGAAGTAAACCGACTCCAAGAAGAGAACAACAAATTAAGTGTGGAGGTTACCAAGATGGAGGGGACGGTGTCTGAGTAAGTCTCATCTTCTTCTCTACCTGGGTCTGTCTGGTGAGGTTCTAACCCAAATTGCAGATTGAAGGAGAGCGAAAAGAAGCTACAATCCATCGCTGATGAACAAGGATCCAATGTTTCAAGTCTAGTATCTCTGGTAAAGGAGAATGGAGAGATTCAGAGCCGGATGATTGTGAGTGCACCCCACGATACCTTATTTGGTTTGATACTTGCATATTGTTTTTAACACTCCCCGTTCAAAGGATATTACGAAAGCCGAGACCGTTCAAAGGCTCTTTGATGCCATTCTGCAGTCCGACCGTGATGGGAACTACAAGATTGGGGAATTCGAAGCCCGAGAGCTCCTGTTTCGGCTGAAAGTTGATCCTCGAGTCGAAATTTCGGAGGACAATTTGAAAGGCCGCCTTGAACAAGCGGGTGGCGAGCTTTCAATCCGTGACCTGACGGAAGACCTAATGTCAGCACACCACGATGCAGACGGGGATCACATCTTCTCTCTCAAACCGGAGAACATGTAGGTGCTCGTAGAAAAAGAAAAGGGATTGATTTGATTCGAACCTTTCGCTGCTGGGAGGTTTCTGTTATTACGTTCATAGTGGTTTAAGTATGTTATATGTGTAAGGAGTGAGGTTCATTGCCTACCAGAGGACTGGGTGGTACAGTAATAGCAAGTAGCAAGTGGTTGGTTTCAGGACTGTTTCACAAGTACAGGTACGGGTAATCTGGAAATCCTACATGTGCATGTAGAACACAACAGAATGCCGGCGGAGAAATACGTAATGACTAATCATTTTTCAAAGACAGACTCCATCCAGCACATTTCTGCAAGATTGAAACGGAGTCACCTTATACACGGTACATATATAGCAGGTTTCAAATTCCCCAGAATACATGCGTCATACAAATAGACTGGGTTTTTTAAGTACAGATTTCTGCGACTATCCGGTCTGATTTCGAACGGATATTGCGTGTCAAAGCCATTCTGCAAATAAGTAATATGGAGATGCTGAGTTCTGAGTCATTCTTCGATTACACGTCTTTGGATGGACAGCATCTGTCATCTCACGTAAGTACTGTGTCGTAGTCGTAACACGCAAAAACACGCGAAAACACGCGAAAACACACGCACAACGAGCAGATTTTCAATTTGCAGATTCGATAACCCCATCATCTGATTTCCCTGGGCGCGGAACCCGTCATTCCTTCAATGTCAGCTGAAGCAATTACATTGGCGATCGCACCCAAAGTGGGAGGATTCCTCTCAGTACTGGGGTCAACTTGGATCTTCGCTGAGGTGTTAGGAGATAGAGAGAAGCGAAAGGTCGTTTACCATCGATTGATGTTTATGTTCAGCTTTTTCGACATCATTGTGTCATCAGCAGCCTTTGCATCGACCTGGTCCATGATACCGGATGGAGATGCCTGGAACGCAATAGGCAACCAAGCCACATGTAACATGCAGGGTTTTGCGCTACAGCTCGGCTCAACGTTGTTTACGTACAATGCCTTCTTATCCATCTTCTATGTTCTGGTTATTAACTACAACGTGCCCGATTCAAAACTCATGAAGTACGAGTGGTCGCTTCACATCTTTCCTATATCATTTGGATTGATAACAGCTATTATTCCGCTGGCAAACAGCTGGTATCACAATGCCAACCTATGGTGCTGGATTGCCGTATCACCTGAGTGTCAAGGCGTCGCTGCTGAATTGGACTCCGCCTGTGGCGAGTACGATAACATTCACATCTACAGATGGGTATTCTTCTTTGCACCCCTTTGGTTTTGTTTCGTGCTTCAACTTTTGTGTCTGTGTTTTGTTTTTCGGGGAGTGCGATACCAGGAGAAACAGTCACTTCAGTACCAGGTGGCGTACCAAAACTCGCCAGCACCACAGAGGGGTGACGGCGTTCGGAATGGCCCTGATCAATCCGAAAATCCTGCTGCCGTGGCTTCCCTCAATAACCTCCCAAGGACGCGCCAAGTGGGTGGTCAAGCAATGCTATACATTCTGGCCTTCTATATGACGTACATATTTGCGACTGTCAATCGCATATTGCAGCAGGCTACAGGATCAAGTCCTGTTGGCATTCTTATTATGCACTCTCTGACACTTCCAATGCAAGGCTTCTGGAATTTTCTTATTTATCGAAGGCCCCAATATCTGCGGCAGCGACGATCTGGAAGGACCCGATGCGAGAGTATTATGAAAGCGTTGGTCCTCACCTGTTTTAGAAATTGGAAAGCAGAGCAAGAGCAGCGAACGGCGCAGAGAAATCGAAACCAACATTTTTCTGGTGCGCCATCGTCGCTTTCTCGACTGTCGATCTCCCGCCTATCTATGAGGGTGGCGACGCGACGACTGAGCAGCAGGTGTATTCCTAGCACCAATGTTGCCGAAACTGGGGACGATTGGTGCTCAGACGAGCTGAGGGCGAAAGTAGAAGGCGGAAGCGATATCGTGGAAGAGAAGGCTGAAATCGATCTGGAGAACGACGATGATGGTGACAGGGAACAGACCAGCAGAGTTAACTCTTCCAGTGACCACGAAGAAGAAAATTCTAACGAAGAAGGTGAAGCTCCAGCGGAGTCATGGCGGACGTCACTGTTAGTGAAAGAGTAAGCATGAGTCGTTAGTGTGTTCAAGTTTTGAGATCTGCTCTATTTGGACCTCTTCTAGCTCAAGTTGTGAGATCGTGTGGTAGGTGCATGAACGAGGACAGTGACTCTCTACCAGCACGTGTAGTCGTACTGTACATCGGTACATGTAGAGGTTTCTACAGTACGGAACTAGCAGGTCTAGGCGTACATGTAAGCGAGCGATGAAAGTGTACACTAAGTGTACACCTTTCGAGAGCTACTCACTTATATATCCACTCATGGAGAAAAGTTATTTACCAGTTTGATGTCTTCAGATATGGGTATAGACAAGTACCATACATCCATGAAGACCAAACAATGTGCGTGGAAGCTAGAGTGGAGTCAGTCTCTCTCTAGTAGAGAGTACGAGGGTCAGGTCACGTTGTGCTGCAAAGAGCCAGCCACTTCCTATTTGTTTGTACGATATTGAACTAGTTCTGGTAGCTTGAATGTACCATACCATCTTCTTCGGTTCATGCGCACATTCGGTTAGCTCTAGAGGCGCTAGCTACCTGCTGTTGACTTACTGCCTACTCTAGCTAGAGAGAGAGTACTACCAGTGCGCAGTTCTCTATTTCTATCTGAGTGTAGCTATTCAAGCTAGCATATACACTACACTGCCCGTAAATAGTGGTATCTCTCTCTGGAGAGTTGGGTCTTTCAGTCGCAAACACTCTCTAGAGCTACCAACTTGCACACTAATGCATTAGTTCTCTGGCGCGTCGAATTGGCCTACTATGCGATCTACTTTGCTGCAATTTGTCAATCGCAAACACCAGCCATTAACTTGCACCAACAGTGGAATAGACCTCTCTGGAGAGTCGAGTTAGCCTACCATACTGTGGTGCAATCTACTTTGCTGCTATTTGCGCTTGCTATCTCCTTGCACCACCAATGGATTAGCTCAATTTGGCTGAGAATTTACCAGTTCGAAGTTACATTACAAGAACTAGCTATTTGCAC
>JAVCKV010001668.1:0-27204 GCA_032274145.1 Herpochondria borealis | reverse complement strand
GGATCTGTTGCATCTAATGTTCCGATAAATGGTGTCATAACTTCTGTACCTCCTACTGGACATGCACAATCTTCTAAGATTGGCGCTGATTTGGCTTCTACATTTACCGTTGACCAACAACTATTCCCCGTATTAGGATCTGTAACTGTAACTGTATAAGTTCCTGGATTTGTAATAACATTACCTGTAACTCCTCCTGAAACTGATACATCATAATTAGCATAGCATCCATAAGAGCCACCTTCCAGTAGCATACCAGCTCCTAGTACAACTTCACAGTTTGAATCAAGGGACACATTAATATTATCATTACAACTTAATGTTCCTGAACTACTAACAAATTCCACCATATTTACATCAAACATACATTCCGTAACATTACCATTAAGGTCAGTAACAACAAATGTTTGAATAGTTGTTCCCAGCGGGAAATAACTTCCCGATGGAAGTCCGGTAGTTTGCTCTATTGTTACTGAATCTGGATCACAAAAATCAGAAAATGGAACATCGAAGAAAACAAGTTCTTCACATTCTCCTGACTCTAATTGTACGTTTATATCACTTGGACAGTCTACAACTGGTCCAGACGTATCACCTACTTCTACTAAAATAGAACAGCAAGATTCATTACCATTTGCATCTACTGCAGTGTAAGTTACTAATGTCATTCCATCTGGATATGTTCCATTAGCATCATCTGTTCCATTGAAATCATTTGTAAAAGTAACTACTCCACAATCATCTGTAGGAACTGGATTTGCAAAAGAACTATTTGCCGCACATCCTTCAGCATTCACTTCTAAAGTGACAGGGTTTATTTTCATCATTGATGCGTTATCAACTACAATAGAACCTGCATCATTATTAGGATTTAAAAATAAAACAACAGCTCTTGCTGTAACAGCATTGGCTGGAGCTTCAATGCAACCTCCTACTTTTGTCCATACATTTGGAGTAGCTACTGTTGTTAGATCATAATCTCCCAACACAGTACCTGATGTTCCGTTAATTAATCCACCTGCCGCATCATAAAATTCAACTTTTACTTCAGCCCAACTTCCATCTCCTGTTGCATCATCTAATGTTGTTGATATAATATCAGCGTTAAGACATATCCATTCTCCCGCTGCAATTGGTGCATCTTGAAAAACGCCAGAAGCACCTCCAAATAATTTTAAAGTTTGTTTAGTTGTGAAAGCATCGTCAAAAGTATCTCCAAATTCAGTCCAAACTGCAAAATCAGCTGTTGCTGGAAATGCTCCTGGTGTAGTTACATCAGAAAAATCACCATTGACCAATAATTCTTCAGAGTCTGGACAATCTAAAACAGGCGCTTCATCATCAGCCCCACATACGCTTAAACTGAAATTAGAAATTTCAACTACTATATCTTCAGCTACTGGGTTTCCTGAAAAATCCGCTAAAGCTACAACTATACCATAGTTTGCTCCTGGTGTAAAGATAAATCCATTTACAGGAGTTCCATCAGCAAATCCTCCGCCCATAGAACATCCACCATATCCATCAACCATTACATCAAAAACAAGAGCTTGTCCACCATTTCCAGGTGCACCTGTTCCATTTTCTAATCTGAATTCCAAAAGGAATGGAAATGAACCAGATAATACATTTATATCCGCACTCAAACAAATATCAGAAATATAATCCGGCAAAGCCAAATTTGAAACTCCAGCTACAGTGAATGAATTCACAACTCCAGCAGGCAAAGTCCATGTACCGCTATTTGTACCCGTATCATATCCTGGTTCTGGTTGTTGAGGTGAGAAATTAAATCCATCTCCTGTTGTTATGTCAATAACTACTGATTCTTCACAAGTACCACAAGCAACACAAGCTGCAGTTTCAAGAGTACATTCTGGACAATCAGGACAAGGGCCTCCTTCTAATGTAGCGGTACTTCCATTAGCATCCTCAATAGTTATTGAGTAAACTGCTGCGTTATCAGCAGGAACATACCCTATTAAGGTTGTACCTGAAATAGCAGCTGTAGCAGAAGCAGTCGTATATAATGTACCTGTAGCATCAAATAATCCTGCAATGGCTGTAACCATATAAGGAGCTGCTCCAGGTAAAATTGTTATTGTTTCTTGAGCATACGTAACTCCGCCTACATTTATTTGTGCAGCGCAGTTACATGGATCACTTAATTCTATTGAGAAAGGACATGTTGCTTCAAAAGGAATAGAAACATTCGTTGTGCTTAATTGCCACATTCCTGCTCCACCTCCTGGCGTTGATACTTTGCTCCAAAGCAAATTAAACATAACATCTGTTGGTGGCGTTCCTGCCCAAGTCAATACGATCTCATACACCCCAGGTGAAGGATTCGTCGCAGCTCCTATCGCTGCTCCACTTCCACCATTGACAAGAAAAGCATCCATAGGATCTGCATTCGCAGATTCAGCTGTAAATGTCATTGTGTTTGGTCCTGAATTTTGAATAGTCAACGTTATTTCTGAATCAGCATCACCCGCAAAATGCGTTACAGTTTCTGCACAGTAAGGTGAAGTGACTAAAGCCGCACAATCAGAAGTAGAGAAGTATATATTATCAAGATAAATATCTACAGGAGTAGTACTCCCTGGCCCATTGGCTGCAAATTTCATCTGAAATACATCAACCCAACTCATTCCTACAAAATCACTCATTGGTAATGATACTGTCGTCCATTCTCCTGAAACAAATGGTACAGTTACCAGAAATTCAATTCCTCCAACCTGAACTGGTGTAACTTGTAATATAGTATTAGCTTCATCAGCTGCAGTCCAAACATCAAAATTTAAAAATTGCATACCTGACAAATCAGTTGTAATCAACTCTGTGCCTTGATAATTGAAATTTGGATATGCTAAGATAACATCTCCTGTTCCTGGATCGTAAGAAGGATCTACTTGTCCAAATCCTGACTGACCCCAATTTGGATCATAATTTGTCGCTATTGCTCCTGGGTAAAAATCTCCATATATTGAAACAATGTCTGCAGGATCACATAAAGGATCTGCCGCATCCGTAGTAGGTGCTGTTGCAGCTGGAGCTGCTGAACAGTCTCCATTAACAGTAATAGATACCGGCTCTGCATTGCCTGCACCGCCTGCCCAATTGAAAAATATATTTAATGTGTATGTCGCCCCAGGAGTCTCTCCTGTAAGGTTATACATAAATGTTCCAGTAGCATCTGGAAAAGAGATAGGATTACCCGCTCCTCCTAAAAAAGCTACTAAACCTGTTGGATTGTCAACAACTGTAACTGATATATCAACATTTCCTGTCGCATCACTCGTTATGGTATAATCCATACCGTTAGCTAGCGTTTCGATAGCTACATTTCCTGTACACGGCCCTTGACCTAGTAGTGAAGAGGTGCTAAACATTCCTAGAACCATCATCAACATTAATGACGATGATTTAATCCAAGCAGAAAACTTTGATTTTCTGTTTTGTTTTGTTCTTTGATTGCCGTTTGGGGATATCGACATCAATCCGCAATTTGGTGTTTTTGCACCCTCATGCAAGTTTTGTTGTACCATTCTTATGAGATTTAGCTTGGTTTAAAAGTTTAATGTAAAAACGTCTTTCGAAAAGAACATCTCCTTTCGACCCACAAATAAAATGAAATAATTTGATTTTAACGAAGCATTTATTGCTCTATTTTCAATATAGTGTGATTTTAACACTATGCAGGCGCTTGAAAGTCAGGATTTAGTGCATTTACTTATTTCGTATTATAAATATATCGATATATATAAAACAGAGGTTGAAATGATATAAATATGACGATAAAAAATATTCGAACCTATTTATCCATTTTTTACGAGTTTCAAAACAATCTACATTCAACTAACTCCTCACTTTACGTTGATATTACATTTTACAATTCTTCGATTTGCATAGTTTGAATAACAACTCACGTTTCCGTTAAAAAAAATTGAATGATACAATTGCATAAAATCACGCTCAAATTAAAGTCACAACCTGCCGCTACAATAAAGGAAAGTATTTAGAATGACATGAAAAGTGTGATACAGCATTTGATACTAATATTATTAAGAATGTAGCCCGAACCGCCGTAAGTTGGCTCATTAAACCATCAAACCAACAACATGATGTAGTCATGATGTACTATTTTATTATATATGTTTAATATATATACGTATTATTGTTTTTGACTAAATCGTAAATATCATAGCGGATTAAGAAATCGCTTATCTTTTAAAATTGATAAGTGATTACCGGGAGCCATTATTTAACTTCAATAAGTCAAAACTTTGCAGCAAAGAATAAAAAATCATGTAAATTTATGGCTTACACGCCAAATAGGGCTTAAAAGTTAGTGTACGGCTCAAACTTATTCAAAATCAGCCTCGTGCCTAATCGATAAAGATAAAATCTAAATGAAGAAAAATAATTTCCACCTTTTAAGTACTCTGAAAACAATAGCTCTTAGAGCATTTTTTCTTATTGTAATATGTGTGTTTTGTGTTCAGATTAGTAACAGCCAAGTTGAATGCCAGGATGAAACACAGGTTGCACTTGTTGGCTTAGACAGAAAAGATTGGCAGGGTGACGGAACGTTTTTCACACACAGTGAGGGTGCCTTACATAATTTCACTCTTCCTCTAAATACAACTGGAGACTGCATGAAGATCACGAATGTTGAAATCACTTTCACACAAGTTAATGTTGACGCTAGTGGTTTAGACCCTCTTTGTCCAGTTCCAAATCAATATTTTTTAAATATTTCTAAAGATTGTCCTAGTCTTGCACCTGCGTCATGTCCGGACAACACTACTGTCTTCATACATGCAGCTGGATACCCCGGAGCTCCTGTAAATTTCCCTACTCAAACATTTGCAAGTCCTACTTTTGAATTTGCATTTGGTGAAAACATTGGAGTAGATATAGTTCCAGTTATGGTAACTGGCTGTCCGCAAGGGCAAACTGCAATTTCTTCTGGTGGACTTGTCTTAGATTATGAAATCTGTGTGACTGTAACAATCGGCCCCGCGACATCTACGATAGATGTAAATCTTGGACCAGATATCAATGTATGCCCAAATGGAACTTCCACTATAGATGCTGGATCTTTTACTGATGTTGATTACTTGTGGAGTAACAATGAGATCACGCAAATGATTACTGTCGGCCAAGGGATCTACACTGTTACTGTTACTGATAATTCAGGCTCAGGGTGTACAGATGAGGGCACGATAGAATTAATACCTCACCCTATCTCACCTATTACATTCAACCCAACAAATCCTAGCGGTTGCGACGGTGGCCTAGGTCAGGTATCTGTTGTAGAGTCTTATGGAACATATAATTGGCAAGGAGGAGCAACTGGTCAAACTGTAAACTTAAATCCCGGCACATACAATGTAACGATTATAGACGGTAACAGTTGTGAATTTGAAAGTAGTGTAACTGTGGGAAACGAGACATCCCCCGATGCTGGTAATAGTAATTTCATAACTGTCTGTAATGACGGATCACTTATCAACATGGACCTTGCGTTAGGCAGTCATGATACTGGTGGCACATGGAATGATGATGATGTTTCTGGAATCGATGTTAATATTAATCCTTTGGCTGTTGATTTTTCTACACTTACCCCAAGCACCTATACATTTACATACACAGTCCCTGGCACTACTCCTTGTCTTCCTGATGATGCAACAATTACGGTTCAAGTTTTTGGCGCCTCAGAAGGTGGTGATAATAATTTCATCGCAGTATGTGATGGAGAACAAGTTGACTTGACAACTTTGTTAAGTTCAGGTGCTACAGCCGGAGGGACATTTGCAGACGACAACTTTACAAGCCAGTTAACTGTCAACAATTTCTCAACCACTGGCTTAGCTGGTGGATCATATGATTTCACTTATTCTGTAGGTACAGCTCCTTGTCAACCTGATGAAGCTATAATGACAGTACAAGTCCTTGCAGCTGTAGAAGCTGGTGATAATAATATCACCACAGTTTGTGAGGGAGCTCAAGTTGATCTGTCTCTTTTATTAAGTTCGGACGCAACTACTGGAGGTTCATTTTCTGACGACGACGGTACCACACAATTAACTGTCAACATTTTCAACACTACTGGATTATCTGGAGGATCATATGACTTTACATACTTTGTAGGCATTGCTGGTTCGGGATGTGGTGATGACATGGCGTTTTTCACAGTAACTGTAGAATCTAGTGTTACCTCAGGAGGCGATGTCGGCGATGATCTTTGTGAAGGCGTAAATATAGATCTATATACTCTGCTTACGGGAGAAGATACTGGAGGTATATTCTCTGACATCTCAGGAAATGGAGGACTTAGTAACAACATGCTAAACACAACAGGATTACCAATCGGAATAAACGAATATCAATACTTGGTAGGAGATGGAATTTCATGTCCAAAAGATTCTTCATTGATATCTATAAACATTGTTGCCGCGCCTAACCTTACCATTGCTACTGATAGTCTTGAAGTATGTGCGGACAATTGTGAAACGATTACATATAACTTAACTGGAACAGCCCCATTTACTTTTAATGCATCCATTTTTTCCAATGATGGTACGCTCATTGGAGGAGGAATCACCAATACGAATGACAATACTTTCACAATTACGGCCTGCAACCAAACCAATGTAGAATCATATACCAATGATACTCTCAACCTACTAATCGATAGCAGTTACACAATAACTATCCCTTCCATCCAAGATGGAAACTGTACAAATAGTTTTGGTGTTTTACAAGATTCACTTTTTATACGTGGTCTAGACTATGCTCGGTTTGACTTGGATACGTTTGCGTGTATAAATGATACGTTGACAATAAATGGCACCGATTTTTTCGTAGGAAATGACTTTTTACTAGATACTATCCCAGGAAGTAGATGCGACAGTATTATTTCAATCATGGTAAACTTCCCTCCACAAGCTGACTCATCGCTTATGGTTCCTCTTTGTGCTGGGCAGAGTACGACTATTAATGGTACGTTATATAATGATGCTAACCAAAGTGGTGTGGATACACTTTTCAACATGTCAGCGAGTGGCTGTGATAGTATTGTTATGGTACAGATCACTCCTACTACTGGAATCACGATTGAGAGAAATGACACTTTATGTATGGATGAATCTATAGTTATTGGTGGTCAAACCTTTGATTTCAATAATCAAATTGACCAAATCATACTAGGTGGATCTGGTTGTGATACCACAATAAATGTGGCTCTTAACTTCCATACAATTGAAGAAGGAAATGTAGTAGGTCCATTTTGTTCCGATTTCACGGTTACAATAGATGGCAACCTGTATGACTTTAACAACAGAGTAGGTATTGACACCTTGGAGAATGCAAGTATTGACGGATGTGATAGTATTGTAAATACAAATCTATCATTCTTCCCGCTCGCCGACTCGATGCTAATCGTTCCTCTCTGTGCAGGCACGGACATCATGCTGAATGGAACTCTATATAATGATGCTAACTTGATTGGAACGGATACACTATTTAACCAGTCTTCGAATGGATGCGATAGTATAGTTATGGTACAAATCACTTCCACTACAGGAATCACAATTGATAGAAATGACACCCTGTGTATGGACGAATTTATAGTTATTGGTGGTCAGACTTTTGACTTTAACAATCAAATGGATCAAGTAATCTTGAGTGGTTCAGGATGTGACACAACAGTTAATGTAGCCCTTAATTTTCATTTAGTTCAGGAAGGAAGTTTATCAGGTCCATTTTGTACTGATTATTCGACTGAGATTAATGGCAACACATATGACTTCAATAATCGTACAGGAGTAGAACCTTTTCCAAACGCTAGTCAATCAGGTTGTGACAGTATATTAAATGTCAATTTAACATTCTACCCAAATGCTACATCAACGCAAACAGTGGCACTCTGTACGGGTGCTGACACCATAATAAATGGGACACTCTACAATGATACAAATCTGAACGGGATGGATACACTCTTCAACCAATCTGCAAATGGTTGTGATAGTATCATCACTATAACAATCACTTTCAATCCATGTCAATTCAACGTAGTACTAACACCAACCGATGACGCATGTGGTGATGGAGCAACAGGGTCCATACAAGTAGAAACGAATAGTCCTGCTGGCGAAACTTTCAGTATCAGACTTACTGATGAAGACGGGAATTCGGAAATAATACTTAATCAAGTAGGCCCAAATATCGGCGGTATATTTAATTTCCTAGAGCCTGGAGTATATACGATAGTTATATTCGACACAAGTAGTATGACAGTGTATACAAATACAATAACCATAGTAAGTCCCAATACCCCAATAACTGGTTCGTGGAGTGTGATTTCTCCAATAAGTTGTGAAAATGGAACAGGGTCGATAATGTATACAGCTACTGGAGGTCAAGAACCATATATGTATAATTGGAGTACGCCTACAGGTAATACTCCTACTGCTGATGATCTAGAAGCTGGGATATATTTCGTAACCGTGACTGACAACCTAGGCTGTTCGTTAAGCGATAACTATATATTCCAAGATGGTGTAACACAAGTACCTGATTTAATAATAATGAACCCTAGTTGTGGTTCAGCAACGGACGGTTCTATTCAGATAACAAATCTTGATAATCAATATGGACCATATACTATTACTGTAAATGGTGACACAGTAGATTCTACATTCATAGATGGGTTAACCAATGATACTTACAATATTGTCATTACAGATAATAACCTATGTACTATTGAAATGACAGAAGTGCTAGTTGCTGTTAATCAATTAGAAGCCGCTGATTACGCAGTAGAATATACGATTACGGATGGAGACAGTGTTATTTTAGTAGGAACTATAGAACCCGGAGACTTTACCTTTGAATGGACTGCAGATGATGCACTAAGCTGCACTGATTGTCCATTCCCATTAGCTTCTCCTATTGAGACGACTCTATTTACCCTAATGATATTTGACGAAAATGGATGTTCACAGTCCGTTTTTGTAACTGTTTTTGTAGATGAAAAAGAAGAGGAAGAAGAGGAAGAAGAGGAGGAAGAAATCGTAGTTATACAAATCGCGAATATATTCAGTCCTAACTATGACAATATAAATGATGAAGTAATATTCGATTTTGGCCCAGATATGATATTGGATGTAGAAATATACGATCGATGGGGAAATAGCGTTTTTCAAGCCGAAAGTGTAGATGGTACAATATCATGGGATGGTTTTTATAATGGAAACATCCTAAACAGTGGTGTCTATGTATACAACTTACAGATATCTGATCTTGAAGGCAATGTCAACCGTAAATTTGGTGATATTATGTTGATGAGATAGGTGTTAATTTCAAGCGTTTGCTGGCTCAAGGTACTTGATTGTTAATTTCAAGCGTTTGCTAGCGCAAGCCACTTGATTGTTGACCGATGAGGTGTCTGACACTTATATATTGACCGGAGATTTCATCGTTGTGTATACAAATTGGGGTATAAAAATCATGTTTAATATGTTACTCCAATACTTGAAACATAACCGTTTCTGACACTTATATTTTGAATAAAAAAATCAAGGTTCTATGCTCGCACATAAGATTTGAATATGACAACCACTCCCCTAGCTAATATTATAGTGCTCTATATTGAGTTCGTTTTAAAACACACCACGGCTTGAAACATAAAAGTGTTTAACACTCTTTGAGATGTCAGGCATGTTTGTCTTGGTATTAGTATGTCTAACTCAATTCAAAATATTTCACTAATTTAGTGGTAACTAAACTAAACGTCATGTCACCTGTACTAAGAAATATTCTTGCGGTCTTTGCCGGATTGGTAGCCGGAGGATTAGTCAATTCTGGTATTATTCTTCTAGGTCCTAACTTAATTCCCCCACCAGAAGGCGTGGATCCTAGTGTCATGGAAAGTATAAAAGCCAACGTTGATCTTTATGGAGCGAAACACTTTATCATTCCCTTTTTAGCGCACGCTGTAGGAACTTTGGTTGGTGCATTTATTGCTGTAAAGCTGGGTGTTTCACGTCATAAAACACTTGCTTTGATTGTAGCAGGAATTTTCTTGATTATGGGATCCATAATGGCTTTCTTACTGCCAGAGTTCTGGATGTTTTCTATAGTTGATCTATCTTTTGCATATATCCCAATGGCTATATTAGGATATATATTTACCGGCGAAAATGATGATAATTCCGCTTCATTTAAATCAGTAATCTAACTTATACCATTGAGATCATAATCGAGTAATGCCGAGATGAGAGCGTTGGCAAAAGAGATAATAAAGCACTCGATGCGCAGCAAACACCAGATATTTAAGGTTGTTATGAAATAACCGACATCTTAAATATAATTGGTATTAGATTCGCGGTTAAGCTAGCCATTTTGTTCCATTTGAATGACTACCTCTATGGCAATTGTTAGCGCTAAGATATATTTCTCATCATGACCTTTTTTGATTGCAATCCCATACTTATCCTTAGATCTAAAAGTTTTACGTGATACTTTTGCTATCTCATTTGTTTCATCAAATAATGTAAAATCAGTATTGAAACTTTTGCCTTTTAATCTATGCTTACCATAGATACTTTCTGAATAAAATGAAATACCAATCCCTTCTTTGGTCACTGTCGCTATTGGTCTTTCTAAATCATAAATTATAAATTTCGTTTCCATAAAGGACGACACTCGATTGAGCAATAAAACTGCATTATCGTTGTGATCTCGAAACACCATCTCTCTAGAGCTCCAGAAAAATTCACTTTCGACACTATACATCAACTTGCCGTCCTGATATATGCTATAGCTCTTTTTAAATACCCCAGAAACAGAAATTGTATATACTGCAAATTCCATGAATCACATTTTTAACCCAAAACCATCTCTGTAATCTCGTTTCACAAATTGATTAGCAGGATCGTAATTCGTAATATTCATAGCTTCACCGTCCCACGCAAGACGAATTCCAGTACCAGTGTAGGCCATATACTTTTTACCATTATCATCTCTTTCTTCTTGAGCGTAAAGTGACCTGATTGCTAAATTACCCATCAATACAATCTCAGTAAGCGGTCCTGCATAGTCAAAGGTAGAACTTGCTTCCGCTTCTCCTCTAATAGCTGATATCCAATTCTGTTGGTGATTCTCATCCTTTACTCTAGCCAATGTTTGCTCTGGTTCTTGAAAATTATCCATTTTTTTGAGAGGCAAAAGTCTAGGATTCGCTGCATAACAATCACACATAATCTTGCCCGCTGTTCCTTCAAATATCACACCACCATCCCAATTACCCATAGGTTCGTCATCCATCAACTCAGCTGGTCTTGGTGGCATAAGGCCTCCATCATACCAACTTAATCTCACGCCTGGCATATCCTCTCTCGCTGCGAAGTCATAATGGACTATCGTCGCTAGCGGTGGAGACTCGAATGAATTGACTCTATTCCAATCTTTCACTTTGAATGGTGCAAAAGCTTGAACGTGTGTAGGATATTTCAACTTCAATGCACGTACTGCAGGATCAATAATATGACATGCCATATCTCCTAATGCTCCTGTTCCAAAATCCCACCAACCTCTCCATCCAAATGGATGGTACGTAGGATGATACGGTCTTTCTGGAGCACTTCCTAAGAATAGATCCCAATCAATATGATTCGGAACTTCTATTTTTTCGGTTGGTCTATACATTGCTTGCTCCCAAACAGGTCTATTTGTCCACGCATGCACTTGAGTTACATCTCCAATAATTCCAGATTGTATCCACTCACTAATCCGACGGATATCATCTGACGAACTACCTTGATTTCCCATCTGAGTAACAACATTATATTTCCTAGCAGCTTCTGTAAGCATACGAGCTTCATATACATCATGAGCTAATGGTTTCTGAATATAGACATGTTTGCCTCTAGATATAGCATCCATACCCACTGGTGCATGCATATGATCGGGTGTACTTATGATTACAGCATCTATCTCATCATCCATCTCAGCCAGCATCTTTCTATAATCCTTATATACTTTTGCTTTTGGAAACATTGCAAAGGTCTTAGCAGCTGTTTTGGTATCAACATCACATAAAGCTACAATCTGCTCAGTAGCTTTACCACCAGCTTTTTTCATTCCAGATGCTCTCCATGTATCACTATGACCTTTTCCACCAGCTCCTACCGTTGCTATTCTTATCTGATCACTGGGCGCAATATATCCTACTCCACCTAAGACATGGCGCGGCACAATGGTAATACCCGCAGCTGCAATCGAAGCTTTTTTTAAGAATTCACGTCTGTTGGATGTATTTTTCATAGTTGTTAGCTTTATAATATTAGTGGCACTCTATTATTAGGGGAATACTTGGAGTTAGTTTATTCCATGTTCCAATATATAAAAAACATAGCTTAAGAAATAATGAAAGATTCTTTATGTGATTTTTTACTCTAAGCATCTCTATTGAATATGCGTAAAAAAGAGCTTTACAAAATAAACAAATAAGACATATCTGCCCTCAGATTTTTCTTTCTAAAACGGATAAAATACTAAATAATTTGTTTTCAATTAGTTAAGAATTCGAAGACTTTATACAAGAATACACTACAACACTTACAGCATTGGCGAGGTTTAAACTTCGAACATGTGTACTCATAATTGGGATACTGTATAAACGATCAGCATACTTTTCGCGAAGCTCATCTCCCAAACCTTTTGACTCCTTACCAAACACGATGAACATATTATCTGAAGCCACTATTTCTGTATAGTCCTTTTTTCCATGGCTAGATAAGAAAACCAAGTGCTTATCATTATGCTGTTCAAAAAACGAATCCACATCTTCATAAATGTGCAGGTCTACATGCTTCCAATAATCTAATCCCGCTCGTTTGACTCTTTTGTCACTTAACTCAAACCCAAAAGGCTTGACAAGGTGCAACGTAGCACCCGCAGCCAGACTCAAACGGCCAATATTACCAGTATTATTGGGAATCTCAGGTTCTATTAAGACTATATTTATTGACATGTCCAATCAGTTTTTTCTATTTGTAAATGTAGACAATACTAATTCTAATTCTCAATAATATACAACTACTCATCAAATTTGGTAATGTATATGGTCATCATGGCGAACAGCTTTACAGCCGTGATATCTGCATTTTGCATGATCTATCTTAAGTCTTGTTTTTAAGTGGGGCTCAATAAATACTTTCTGTGTTTTCGCTCTATTGAGAATAATTAGAAGCAAATCTTTAGTACTATTTTCATCAAACTTATATTTACTAGAAGAGCCTAACGTTAGATGCTTTGTGAAATCGTACTGCCAATAATCATTTAATAAACACGCCTTAGGCTGACTGTACTCCCCTTTTCTGGGTTCTTCAAAAAATCCATATCCTGATCTAGAGGGTTTAGAGTTTGTTATATTATTACTTTTCGTATAAATAAAGGCCAAGTCAATTTTTCTGCCGTCATTATGACTGCGATGAGGTAATAACGGAAATCCATCTATAAATGGAAAATTTGCATCTAAATAAATCAATTTAGTACTGGAATGAGTTTTGGTAAATTCCTTTGAAATAACATTTAACTCTTTTAACAATTCCTCCTTTACGTAATGCCTGTTCAAAATGATAGTTATTAGATTATGAGGTGCGATCTTTCCAGATTTAGAAATCGGTAATGGAACTCTTCCGTCCACCGAAGCAATCAACGGAACAATCAGAAATGAACAAACAAGATAAAAAATTAGAAAAGACGGAATAAACCATTTCCTTTTGAATTTCGTCTTATTGAAAACCAATATTGTAATGAGCCAAACTACACCTCCAACCTGTGTCAACAAAGTGAGCAACAAAACAACTAATAAATGAAATAACAGCTTGAGAATCAACTTCATCTTAAATTTACAACTGAACGAATTAGCAGAATTAGATATTTCAAAAGGCTATCAACGAATAAATAATTTCATAAACTAAGGAACTTGATAAAATAATAGATACAATTTAAGTAAATATATAAATTACTTACTTTCTGACATTTAAAGGCGATTATTTTGGTAGTGGCAAGAAATTAACCTGAAAAATTCATGTTAATATAATTAATTAGACTATTTTTGCACTCCGAAATCAAATAAAATATAAAATGCTAATAATCAACGTAAAAGAGGAAGAGAATATCGACAAAGCGCTGAAGAGGTATAAAAGAAAAGTTAATTCTACAAGAATCATCAAAGAACTAAGAAACAGAAAGCACTTCGAAAAGCCATCAGTGGTAAGAAGAACTGAAGTACTGAATGCAGCATACAGAACAGAAAAATTCGGCAACGTATAAATTTCATCCCAAAACCAATTGCTTGATCCCAAAAATGGAGAGGCGGAATAGTCACCAGTGATTATTCCGCTTTTATTTTGTCTTTTTTAGTGCACTCCAGCTCTTTCATTTTCATATCTATCAAAATTTATTTATTCAATATTGTTATCTTAATCCCACAAAGATGATAATATGAAAAAACTAACTTGGTCACTCTTGTTTTGTGTCGCTCTAATATCTGGAGCCTGTAATTCTAAACCGCAAACACAAACTGAACATCAAAAACAGAACACATCTGAATTAAAACCTACTAAAAGAATAGAAACACACCAAATATACTTTGTCACAGTTGATAACCTCAGGGTAAGAAAAAGTGCTCAAAAGTCGTCAACGGTAATCGATAAACTTAAGGAGAACACGCTCGTCTACAGCAATGGTGAAATTTCTGACTTTAAAGAAAAAACAGTCCTACGAGGAAGAGAACACAACACCCCCTATCGCAAGATTACATACGACGACAATACTGGCTGGATATATGGAGGTGGGCTTTCAAAGATATATGACAAAGACGAACAGGACTCGTTCACAGAGACTTTGGAGAGTTTAGTGATCCAACTTGCATACAAAGAGAAATCATTATTAGATCGCGGCAAATACATACTACGAATACTACAACAAGAGAGAAGTGGTGCTGCAGAATGGAATGATATAATGTATCTACTTGCTGAATATCATCTTCAGAATATAGCCAATGACAAAAAGATACTTCCAATGCTCGAAAAAAGAGCCTGGACGGATGAGGAATATACATCTGCGGCGAAAAGAAATTACGACATGCAGTCTAATGATTTCGCCAAAGATTTTGCTGCTGCGGGCTTGAAATTCTCAGCGAGTGAGGGAATAGTAGAACCCATTATTAATCCTTTAAAAATAAAAACTGCAATTGATGGGCCATTCAGTAAAACACTTGAAGAATATATAGCGCTTCAGCAAGTAAAAGCTGATAATAGATTCTTCTCGGATGAAGGAATAGCAAGTCCTATAATTGATATAGTTGATTACACTATAATGATTGAGCAGTTCTTATCAAATCAACCTCACTTCGCCAATTCGGATAAACTTAATCAAGAACTAAAGTACTTACATTCCATCATTATCAATGGTACCAGTAATTCTCCAGCAAGTGAATACGAGACCAAAGACCTCAACTCTGAATGGAAGAATGCTTGGAACCGTTACCTACAAAAAATGGAGAATGGGGTGATCACAGAAAAACTAAAATATGAACTTTCAAAATTAAAGTAATATGAATATCGAATCAAAAGTTGATGTCTTTATCAATAAGCATAACAAATGGAGAGTCGGTCTAAACACAATAAGAAAACTATTGCTAGAAACAGAATTAGAAGAAAGCATAAAATGGGGCATGCCCACCTATAGACTGAATGATAAAAATGTTATTTCATTTTCTGGATTCCAAAATCATTTCGGAATATGGTTTCATAATGGATCGTTTCTTAAGGATAAACTTGGAGTACTTGAAAATGCACAAAAAGGCAAAACAAAGGGCATGAGGCATATCAAGTACACTGACAACATCTCCATTGATGAAGCAATTGTAAGAGCTTATATTTTAGAATCAATCCAAAATCAAAAAGATGGAAAAGAAATAAAACCCACCAGAAAAAACGAAATACTTCAGATTCCAGATTTATTAAGATCGAGTCTATCAAGTCATGCTTTAGCACAATTTACATCATTTAGTAATTCTAAAAGAAATGAATATATACAATATATTACTGGTGCAAAAAGGGAAGAAACAAAACTGAGAAGGCTAGAAAAGATTATCCCTATGATAGAACAAGGATTAGGATTAAATGCACAATATAAATCGAAATAGTCCTGAACCAATTATGAAAAAATAAGGGGCTTCTTTGGTAGAGAAGCCCCGCGACATTTCTTAAGGGTGTTTTTGAGCCGTGAATAAATTCACGCAAAAAAAAATTAAATACATTCCCATATATAATTCGGTAACAAAAAAATGCGCATGAAATAAATTTTAATTTAAATCATGCAACGAAAGTACAATTCCTTTCACTTTTAAACAAATCAATGGATTAGAAATATTAGATTTTAACATATCCAGGAAGACAAAAACATGAATTATTATTTAAACGGACTTCTTGGCTGCCAGTTAGCTTTCGGTTTAAAATAGTCTAATGCTTTCGAAACAGCTATGTTGAAAATTGGATTTATAGTACGCATATATAGATACATCTCATGAGATTCTGCACCTATCGAACTTTTAATCTCCATAGCGGTTCGAGATAATATTAGATTATGCGCTTTTAGTAAAATTGCATCATCCACAAGATCATACAACATATTAAGATATAATTGACAGTTCTTATTACAGACAGGATCATAGCCCAGAAAATGTGCATCCAATTCTCCAGAATTGTAAATATTTGTAAAATAACCTACCATTTTTCCATCTTCAAAATACGCAACAAGCTTCATCTTATCACCTAATTGCTTCTGAAGACTATAGAAGTAGTTTTTAGGTAGTATAAAAAGATTAAATCCTGCTTGATCTGCTACATTCTTGTACAATCTAGAAATATCGTCCGCATATGAATGAATTTCTTCTAAAGATAACTGTCGTTTTTCTAGTGACTCAGCTTTTTTTCTTGCTCTTCTCACCCTAACTCTATACTTAGACTTCATTGCCATTATATAATCATCGAAAGAAGACCACTCTTGATCTATTTTCAATATCATATTCGGTTGAACCTGGA
Source organism: Herpochondria borealis (assembly GCA_032274145.1). Taxonomy (NCBI): domain Eukaryota; phylum Rhodophyta; class Florideophyceae; order Ceramiales; family Ceramiaceae; genus Herpochondria; species Herpochondria borealis. The sequence continues at coordinate 10,078 of JAVCKV010001668.1, read as the reverse complement.
ATTCAGAATACCTCCAATCTGTGATATTTGATTTCTCTTTCTCAGTATAATCCTTGAGTAATATTGCTTTAACATTTATCTTATCCCCTTTTAGCTTACTGACTAATTCATCACTGATCTCGTCAACAAGACTAAATCTATCGTCCACTGGTACTGAGTCATCAAAACGAAAACCATTACTTCCTGTGAGGGTCATATTCCCATTGACTAAAGCATATTGATTCACTCTTTTGGCAAGGAAGCTTTTTACTCCATGCCATACCTTATCCATAAAACTATTGGGTGTATATGTATCTAATCTTAGACTGAGATATAAATTGATCTTCTTAAGTTGATAATAAACGATACCTATTTTGTTATCATTATTTTTAACTAGTCCGTATCTGTATTCTGTCCCTGAAGGAGGTGCCGCTTCTAATGCCGCTAAAAAAGCTGAATTAAAAAACAAGTCATCTCCGGCTTGTGAATTCCATTCAGTTGTCAAATCTGCAATTGAACTAAAAAAAGATACGGTAAACCCCTCAGTTTTTAAATTCAGAATATTGGATGTTTCTACTTTATTCAAATTAGAGGCTAACATTACTTTGATTTAACGATACTTTGGGTTGACGAAACAATGGCAAGATAGTTACCTCAACCAAGGATTAAAAAGCTAAATATCAATTTAGTAAATAATTAATTGCTGTCTTCTCGTTTTCCCATGATTTGACTTTAACAAGACCGTTGCCTTTTCTGTTTACAAGATATTGCTCCACTATCCACTTTGCACTACTATATACTGTAGAAAATTCATCAAATCCCTCTGCATCAATTCGTCTGTTACTGATATCTGACGGAATAGCTAACACATATGTTTTTATGCTATCATTTTCGATCAACTTCACTGCACCTAATGCTATTATTCCAATACCGCTTCCTACTTTTTCTCGATCACTTAATAAAAATACATCTTTCCCATTGACATCCACTATGTTCATCGGCAATGGCAGAAACTCATCTGATGAACTCCAACTGTCCCCAGCAGAATGAGAAATCACAGCTTGGAAAACACCATCTTTATCTATTTGCATTGTATCATTACTCTTTTTCGACTCGCACGAAAACAGAATAAACACCAGTAAAACAATTAGATATGTATAAGATGATTTCATAATATGGTTTTACCACAAAGGTAGTATTTCTAGTTACAAGGATACTAATCTTTACTCACGTATTAAAAATTCCTATTCCCAAACTTCAATTAGTTGGTTAAATCTCATCAAAAATGTAATGGCTAAAACATTTTGTCGTCTAAAAATTTCAACCAAAATTATCAATTTATAATATTACTCAATAAAAATGTGTCATTTTTACCCCAGGATCGTCTTTAGTTAAAGGATGACAAATTTGACTATTAGTAAATAAACAGAACAGGCAATAAAAATTAAGTACATATGAAACTATATATCTCATTTTTCACAATCGCAATTTCCTTATTGGCATTTTCTTGCAAAAGCACAAAACAGAAAGTAAACTTAAATAAGGATGAAATTAGATTTAGTCTAGAAAAAGGTGCTTGTTTTGGTAAGTGCCCTATTTATTCATTAACAATAAATCAAGCTGGCTATGCTACATTTGAAGGTAAAGCACATACTGACAAACTTGGAATCTATGGAAAGCAAATTTCTGACGATCAATTCAAATCACTTGAAAAAATGTTTGCTAGTTCTAATTTTGAATCTTATCCTGAAAAATTTGCAAGTCAAATAGCTGACCTCCCTACCAATACAATAGGCTATCATAATGGTGAAGTATACAGAGAAATTTCTGGCAAAGAAGATAGACCAGAACCTGTTTTACAAATGCAATTCTCATTAGAAAAGATTGCTGATAGTGGCAATTGGAAATTATTACAAAGTGCTAAAGAAATAGATTTTACGAAAAAACCCGAAGTAGTAAACATCTATAATGAAGTGATTATAGAACCAATACCTGGAACTCTTATCGCAAAATGGATAGAATCAATGGACAAATATGGTGTAAGACTTATGAAAAAAATAGCTCCAACACTCAATTTGTACTTAATAACATACGATACTAACGCTGTTACACATGATGATTTCTTAAACGCTCTAAAGAGAGACGAAAACATCAAATCTGCAGAATTCAATAAAAAGACTTCAAAAAGGGGGAGATAAACCTCAATAATTAAGGTTTTTAGATTCTCTTAAGGTCATTTATAAAATCCTTAACAAATCTAACATACCAAAACACTCGTTTTTATCATCTATATAGTGTGAATATGACGGAGTGGTTTTTTGGTTTGAACCTGAGTTTATTCACGAGAAAATTTAGATAGTAGATAGTTTTTTCATGCTTTTTGAAAATTGCCGACAAGATGTTGTCGGCAATTTCATTTTACACTCATTTTATTTCTTCCTTCTTTCTCCGTTTTAGTCTCGCCGAACTCTTACTTTCACAAAAAAAATCGAATTAATCATGAAAGAAAAGATATCCTTCGAATCACTGTGTGTGAAAGAACACCAAAGAAACGAGAGCACCAAGCCTCATCAACTCCCAATATACGCTACCTCTTCATTTGAATTCGAATCGTTAAATCAAGGAATTGACATCTTTACCGGTAAAGAAACAGGACATTCATATAGTCGATATGGTAATCCAACTGTAGATACCGTAGCTTCCAAGTTAGCTAAGATGGAAGCCTTCGGCACAGATCTGGAACCTTATGGATTCTTAACCAGCTCTGGTATGAGTGCGATCAGTACGCTCATGCTAAGCACACTAAAACAAGGAGATAAAGTTCTGACGCAAAGTAATCTATACGGAGGCACTACCGAATTATTCAACAAGGTACTGACACAGCTAGGTATAGAACCGATATTCATCAACATGAAGGACCATGATGCAATCCAACAACATATTGAAAGCGACACTGCCATAAAAATGATTTATATTGAAACACCTGCCAATCCAACTATGGCATGTATAGACATCAAATGGCTCGCTGAATATGCTAATTCCAAAAAGGTATTGACTGCAATCGACAATACATTCTGCACGCCAATAATTCAACAGCCTCTATCACTTGGCATTGACTTCGTAGTACATAGTACTACTAAATATATCAATGGTCACGGCAACTCAATTGCGGGTATAATAATAGGTCATCGAACTGACTATCATAAGAAAATATGGTCGACGCTAAAGTTAATTGGCTCTAATTGCAACCCTTGGGATGCATGGTTGATTAACAATGGTGTAAAAACACTAGCATTGAGAATGGAGAGACATTCTAGTAATGCGCAAACACTTGCGGAACATCTAGAATCGCACTCCAAAATAGGTACCGTAAATTACAACGGGCTTACTTCTCACCCAGACCATCAATTGGCCAAATCACAAATGAACAATTTCGGAGGAATGCTAAGTTTCGAAATAAAAACAGGGATGGAAGGTGCGCTCAAATTTATGAACAAATTAAAATTCTGTTCTCTTGCACCTACGTTAGGAGATGTGGATACACTCGTCTTACATCCAGCAACTAGTTCTCACCTTAATGTAGATAGAGAGATACGAGAAGCAAATGGTATAAGTGACGGATTGATCCGTGTTTCTGTAGGAATAGAGAGCATCGAAGATATTTGGAGTGATATTGCGCAGGGTTTGTAATTTCATCCTACTTTGGTATCGAATCAATCAGCATCTTAGTATAAGCTTCTCTCGGATTACTGATTATGGACTCAACATCACCTCGCTCGACGATTTTGCCGTGTTGCATAACCATAACATTATCCGCTATGAATTTGATGACAGATAAATCGTGGCTGATAAAAATATAGCTCAAATCAAATTCATCTTTCAAGTCTTTCAATAGATTGAGAACTTGAGCTTGCACAGACACATCTAAAGCAGATACAGATTCATCACACAATATAAACTTAGGATTTAGACCAAGTGACCTAGCGATACATATCCGTTGCCTCTGCCCCCCTGAAAATTGGTGAGGATATCTTTTGAAATGATCCGCTTCCAATCCAACCTTACTTAATAGGTCTATTACTTTTTCTTTACGTTCTGTCTTGTTATTGTATAGGTTATGAACTTTGAGCGGCTCCATAATTGCCTCACCTACTGTCATCCTCGGATTCAGTGATGAGTAAGGATCTTGAAATATGATCTGAAAGTCTTTCCTCAGGTGCCTCAATTTTTTCTTCTCCATGGAAAACAGATCTTGCCCTTCGAATATGGCAGACCCAGAAGTTGCCTCATCTAAACAAAGAAGAACTCTACCCAATGTAGACTTCCCACAACCGGACTCTCCTACCAGACCGATACTTTCACCTTTTCTCAATACAAATGAAACATCATCAACAGCCTTTACATACTCGGTTGGCTTGCCGAAAAAATTTGTTTTTGATGGATAATATTTTTTGATATTCTTAGCCTCAAGGATGATTGGATTTTGATCCAATGCCTCCAGGTTTGTTTTATAATCATCGTTAGATTGGATTAATGAAGACACGTAAGCTTCATGCTTATGCTCTTCCATGTTAAGAAAATCTCCCACGATAGGCAATCTCGAATATCTCCGATCTAGAGGCGGCCTGCATGCTAATAACCCCTTCGTATATGGATGCTTTGGATTATTAAACACTTCAGAAATAGGGCCATATTCCATGACCTCACCTTTTTGCATCACCAGCACTTTATCAGCAATCTGATTGATCACACCCAAATCATGCGTTATGAAAATCGTCGAATTTCCATTTTCTTTATTCAATTCGATCAGCAAATCTATTATCACCTTCTGAACAGTAACGTCGAGAGCAGTAGTCGGCTCATCGGCAATCAACACTTTAGGCTTACAACTAATAGCCATCGCTATCATTACTCTTTGCAGTTGCCCACCAGATAGTTGATGTGGATATGATTTATATATTCGCTCTGGATCAGGAAGCTGTACTTTTTCAAATAAATTTACAACTTCAGATTTTATTTTATGTTTGTCCCAATCTGTATGCAACTCTAACATTTCGGCAACTTGCCTTCCGCACTTATGAGATGGATTCAGAGATGTCATGGGTTCTTGGAATATCATAGCTATTTCCTTTCCACGATACTTTCTTATTTCCGATTCGGACAGATCTAACAAGTTTACATCTTGATCATTAAATCGTATTTGTCCAGATTCGTATTTCCCAGGAGGTGTTGGCACAAGCTTAAGCAATGCCATAGAACTCACCGATTTCCCTGAACCAGACTCCCCTACTATACCAAGTGTCTCTCCTTTTGCCAACTGGTAGCTCAAACCATTAACAGCAAGGAGTTTTGAACCATCGGTGTTGAAACTGATTTTCAAGTTCTCAACTTCTAAAATTGGATTTTCTACTTTATTTGAATCTGACAATTGTGATTAAAGATTTGGTATTTCACGAAAGATATATAGATTTTTTGTAATTGGTTATTTGATCCTGATTAATTCATTCTTCGGGTCATCATTATCCAACGTCTAAGAAATACATCATCTATCTCATAATAAGATCTTTCATGATCGTATACGTTGTAGAATATATTATTCTGCAGACATGTCTGTACAGCCCTGCGTATTATTGAGGAGTTGGTAAACCCGTATTTTTTCATGAAATATTTTCCATAAGGAGCTTCTATTTCCCCTTCCTTTGCAAATGCCTCTATTACCTCCCATTGTCCCGATGTAACCAATCTTCTTATCGTGTAGTAAATTTCACCTTTTTCATTTAAAATGGTCTCCTTTACTTTTCTAACATCCGCTTCCATTATTTTCTTCTTGTCCAAACTATACAATCTATTCATAACCATCTGTATGTTGAAAGTTCTGTAATTGCACCATTCTATAATCTCCATTATATCTTCATCAGAGATTGTCTTTCTTGCCTTTTTGAAATGCTTTTGTATAAACTGTAAATATAGATCCGGAGGAATTCTGTCTATTTTCAAATATTGACCAAAACTATAAAATGGTCGATCCTTATTTTCGAACATTTGCATTAACATATGTTGATCACTCCCTGAAAAGATAAATGATATATTAGGTAGTGTCTGAAGCATTGTTCTTAACTGGGATTCTACGTTTTGTTCCTCATAGTTCTGTATTTGTTGGAATTCATCAAATGCAATAACAATCTTTTTCTTTGTATTCTTAAGGACTTGTATCAACTCCCCAAAAGTCTTAATTCTCATTTCTTCTTTAGAAATATCAAAAGACACACTCGGCTGCCCAGATAGCTCATCGAATGTCATCGCTGGTCTTAGACTCTTAATTCCGTCCCATACTTTCTTACCTATCGACGTATCACTATTGATCGACCTCAGAATAGCACTGGCTGTGTAGCTGACCAGATCATTCATGTTATTGGTAGGTAATAAATCCACCCATACATTGAGGCTTTTCTTTCCTAACATGTGATATACATGTGTGATTAATGCAGATTTCCCCACCTTTCTCCTACCATATATCACTAGATCCCGGCCATTGTGTATCGCTGACAATACCTTCTCTGTTTCCTCTTTTCTATCACAAAAATACTCGGGTCCTAAGTACCCTTTTGTCAAGAACGGATTTCCCATGCTTTATCTAGTTTAGATTCCACCCAAAGTTAAGGGTTTTCCACCGATATACAAAATCAACAATACATAAAGCAATATACTTAATTAACTATACAAATTGTAACATACATCATGTAATATACACTATGTATATTACATATATTTGTAATATACGAATATATGCCTTCCATAAACTTGAATAGTAAATAAGCTAACGCCTAACACTTAAAAAGAAATGGATATAGCAAATAGAATAAAGACATCAAGGAAACGCCTCAATATCTATTTACCAACCACAGGTAAAGATAAGTACCCTTTATACTTTTTATCATCCTCAAAAACATGCCCCTCAAAATCTGTGACAACGTTATATAAGGTATCTCTTTCGATCGGCTTACGACCTACTCTCCTTATCATCTGTACGAGTTGCTGCGTAGTAAGCGATGGATTCTGCTCTTCTGATCCAGCCATAGAATAGATCTTTGTTGTATCGTCTATCGTACCATCAAGATCATCTACACCAAAGGCTAGAGACAACTGAGCTGTATCTCGACCTATCATAGGCCAGTAAGCTTTAATGTGATCAAAATTATCTAGGTATATTCTAGAGATGGCATAGTTACGAAGATCTTCTACGACAGTAGATTCTTCGACATGCGACATCTCGTTTCCTTTATTTCTAAACTTAAGAGGAATGAAGGTTTGAAAACCACCGGTTTTATCTTGCAGCTTTCTAAGCTCACTCATATGATGTACTCTATGGCGAAACTCTTCTATATGTCCATATAACATAGTCGCATTAGATCTTCTGCCTAACTCATGCCATATCTCATGTATCCTTAACCATTCATCTCCTGAGCACTTCCCTCCAGCAATCTGATCTCTTATCTCTGGATGAAAAATCTCTGCACCACCACCGGGCATAGAATCCAGGCCAGCTTCATCCATCAGTTTCATACCCTCTTCATATGAGATCTTTGCCTTCTTGAAGATATAGTGATATTCAACTGGAGTCAGCGCCTTGACATGTAAATCTGGTCTATGCTCTTTAATTGTTCTGAATAAGTTTGAATAAAAAGCAACGTCGTATTGAGGAAGTACTCCCCCTACAATATGTACTTCTGTCACAGGCTGATCGTCATATTTCTTGACAATATCCATCATGTCCTCCAATGAATACTCCCAACCTTCAGATCTCTTCTTAATCAATCTAGAATACGAGCAGAACGAACAGGTGTAAAGACAAACATTAGTAGGTTCCATATGGAAATTCCTATTAAAGTAGACTTTATCTCCGTGTTTGTTTTCTCTTATATAGTTTGCTAAAATCCCTAGCGTAGGCAAATCAGCTTTATCAAAAAGGATAAGACAATCTTCATCGGAGATTCGCTTGCCTAAAGATACTTTCTCCGCTATCGAGACTAGCTCTCGATCAAGAGATTTACTATCTAATAATAAGGCTAACTTGTGTTCACTATTCATAATAAAGGTATTGACACAAATCTAAACACAATATTGTAGAAAGTGATCAATGAAAATGGATGTTTATGCTTCAACTGTTACACCAGCTTCAATTACCCAACCTCGTGTATCTTCTATTGTCCTGTTTCTCAGCCCATTGATAGTACTCTTGGCTAATTTAGCAACTACAAAATCTTCAGGATTTAGGTGCATGATATGCTCTCTATACTTGATCTCATCTACAACAGCAATAACAGCTGCGGTACCAGTACCAAAAACTTCTTTCAACTCCCCCTTTTTATCAGCCTCTACTACCTCATCAATAGTTATTGGTCGTTCAGTGACTTTGTACCCTTCATCTTTTAAGATTTCTATGATGGTCTTCCTAGTAATTCCTTTCAATATCGTCCCCGAAGTTGCTGGGGTAATTACTTCATCACCAATTACAAAGAAGATATTCATCGTACCGACCTCCTGCACATATTTAAACTCTTTAGCATCCAACCACATTATCTGATCGTATCCTTCTTCCTTTGCTAGCTTTGCTGGATATAAACTAGCGGCGTAATTACCTGCAGTTTTTGCCTCTCCTACTCCACCTTGTGCTGCTCGTATATAAGTTTCTTCCGCTTTCAGTTTTACAGGTTTCGGATAATATGGGCCTACAGGAAGTGTACAAATAATAAACTTATAGGTATCAGATGGCCTAACACCAATCGCCTCATCTGTCGCAAACATAAAAGGTCTAATATAAAGTGCTGATCCTTCTGTTGGTGGAATCCAATCTTTCTCTAGTTTAACTAAAGTATGTATTGCCTCCAAGAATATATCTTCCGGCAACTCTGGCATACACATTCTTCTTGCTGAGGCATTCAATCTATAAATATGTTCTTCAGGTCTGAATAACAAAGGTGTACCAGCTTCATCTCTTGTTGCTTTCATCCCTTCAAAAATAGACTGGCCATAGTGCCACGCTAAGTTACCAGGATGCACCGATAATTCCTCTAAAGGAACAATCTCCATATTTGTCCATTCTCCATCAATATAATCGGCAACATACATATGATCAGTAAAAGTCTTACCAAATGCTAAATTATTAAAATCAATAGACGAAACTTTTGATTCTTTTATTCTAGTAATTTTAAGCTTATTCATATGAGGTTATTTTTAGAGTTATAAAATAATGAACAAAACGAAATTTTGAGAGACGTCGGAAATTACCACCTTAAATTTATATATCTAAGCATAGTGACTCTGCAAGTAGTTTTCAGTACTTTTGATAGAACAAATATAAATGAAATTTCCCATAAAATTTTACAAATCAAGCGAACACACAAATAATTTATCATACTAGGAAGTAAAAACCGCGTATACCAAATAATATTTTGATTTTACTATAAATGAAAAGCAATATATACACTATTAAAGAGGCGAATTCTCCATCATCCATTACTGGCGAAGGCAAAAAAGGCCTTGTAATTGTCATTAGTCAAAAAGATATGGATCAAAACATTCAGACTTTGCAAGGACTTGTAAATGCGATCAAATTCGATATTGAGAAAGATGTGAAAATATTGACGTTGGACGACCAGTTTATAAATATCAACACCACCCTAAGCCAACAGCAATATAATACACTTATACTTATTGGAGTTTCTCCAGATCAAATTGGATTCAGCATTAATGCGAAACAATACTTCTTATACAACATGGAGAAAACCTCACTACTTATCACTGATTCACTTGCAGTGATGAATGCTGACAAATCTAAGAAAATGGCGTTTTGGAAGAACCTACAAGAACGATTTCTTAGCTAATAAGAAATATTAGGCTTTTTGCACTACGCACTTTTCCTCGTAAAAGATGTTTACCTCTCAAGTTGTAAAGTCCATCTCGCTGATACCTGGATGTTATGAAAGGGAAAATAGCGTGGGTGGTGCGTATAACAAATCGTAAAGAAGAAGAAGAAGAAGAAGAAGAAGAAGAAGAAGAAGAAGAAGAAGAAGAAGAAGAAGAAGAAGAAGAAGAAGAA
>JAVCKV010001558.1:0-27212 GCA_032274145.1 Herpochondria borealis | reverse complement strand
GAAGTAGAAGGCGGATTAGAACGGGGTAATAAAATAAAACTAAAGTTAAACTAAATAGAACACGAATCAAGAGAAACGGCCATGCAATATATGAAAGAGATAATAGAAGGAAGAGCAAAGGAATTGGAATCGAGAATGAGTCAAGAACGAGAAGAAGCGAAACTTCAAACTGAAATGATTAGAGAATTAATGAGGGGGGAGAGAGAACGAAGGGAAGAAGCCTTGGAAAGAGTGAGAGATGAATTGGAAAACCAGGGAAGAGGAGGCAAAGAGAGAATGGAAAGACTTGAAAGTGAAAGTAGAGAGTTCTTTGGGAAAATGGAAGGGTATTTGGAGAATGGAGTCACTCGAGTGCAAGACGATGTGGAAGAATTCAGAAAGCAATTGATGACTGAAAGCGAGAAAGTGGCGGAACTAGTCAGAAAAGAGATTGAAGCCAGATTCTCGTCGGATGTGTAAGAAAACAACAAAAATTCCTAATAATTTTTACCTTTTTGATCCTCAAGAAAAAGATTTTAATTCAATTATAACTCAAAAAATATTCTTCAACATTCCTGATGCTAATATGCCAGTTTCTGCTCCCACTATGAATGTATTCACGGGAGAGACTTATTCTACATGGTTATATAATGAACCAAGTAGTGATGCATTAGATGTTACTGGTTTTGCATTTACGGCATTGGATGATTTTGGCAACAATGCTTGTTTTGGTGCAAATATGACCCCTGGTTTTGGAGGTGATTTGACTTTCAATACTACTATTGGTGGAACGGTAGCTTTCTCTCTTGATTTAAATGGAGATGGAGATTTTGATGATGCGATAGATAGAGTGATTTATGGAAATGCAGTACCAGGAGCTAATACTTTGTATTGGGATGGATTGGATGGGACGAATGCTAACATTCCTTTTACATCTAATTTTGAAATTAATTATAAAGTAGAAATGAAAGGTGGAGAAGTCCACATCATGTTTTTAGATATAGAAAATAATACAGGAGGAATTAACTTTAAAAGAATAAATGGCCCTGCTGCTCCTGACAACGCATTCTATTATAACCATATTCCAATAGGAGGAACAGCAAGTGGAGGTTCCGCTCCAAACCTAACAAGTACAACAGTTCCTTATACTTATGGTGCAGGATTTGGAAATAATAATTTGTTAGATTATTGGGCTTATGCTGACCTTTCTGGAACTGCTACAGGTAGCTTTATTATAGATGTCGTTGCTAGTTGTACTACTCCTTCCTTAAGAGATTCTGATGGAGATGGAATATTTGATAACGAAGACATTGATGATGATAATGATGGTGTTTTAGATATAAAAGAATATTGTAACCCTTCACATGATTGGAGTTGTTTACCAAATGGTATAGATCCAAGTGGTGATAATGATGATGATGGAGTACCAAATTATTTGGATGCAAATGATCCTGCTGTTGCCAACGGATGTACAGATAGTAGTGGAAATGGTGTTTGTAACAATGTTCCTGCAATTTATGATAATGATTCAGATGGTGTACCTGACCATTTAGATTTAGACTCAGATAATGATGGTATTTTAGATATGACTGAGGCTGGACATGGACTAGTTGATGCTGATTTGGATGGTCGAATAGATGGAACACAAGTAGACTTTGGAGAGAATGGATTTTATAATCCTATTTCTTCTGACCCTGATGATATAGCAGCAGTAGCTATTTATGCAGTATTAGATACAGATAGTGATGATGTTCCTGATTATGATGATTTAGATGCAGATGATGATGGAATTGTGGATGCAATAGAAGCGCCAGGTTCTGATCCTGATTTTGATGGAATCATAGGAGCTGGAGTTCCTGTAGTTGATAACAATGGAATTGCAATTGTAGATGGAAATGGAAATCCAATAGCAATTGCTCATGCTCCTAAAGATTTAGATGGTGATGGTTTACCTGATTATCGAGATTGGGATAGAGACAATGATGGCATTCCTGATTTTTATGAATGTCCAGACCAACAAAATTGTTTAGACTCTGATAATGATGGAGTAGGGGATTTAGATGAAACAGATAGTGATGGTGATGGCATTCTTGACGCAGCAGAATGTGCAACTGGAACACCATGTACAGATGCTGATAACAATGGTATTCCTGATTATCGAGAAGTGCAAGCATTAATTTGTGGTACAGGTAATACGCCTGTAATTTCTGGAGTAATTGGGGAAGGAACTTATTGTGTAGGAAGCGATGTAGTGCTAAGTGCCTCTAACTCTACTACCATGTCAGGCGTGATGATTGACTATGTTTGGACTGGTCCAAATGGTTTTTCATATTCAGGAACAACAGGTTCAAATGGACCTTTTAATTTTACTTTGACTAATGTTACTGCAAATGAAACTGGAACATATGAGTTAACATTAATGACTGACCAAGGATGTGGTTCTAACCCTGAGACGGTAAATGTCACAGTGGGAAATACCTCTATAGCGACACCTACAATATCAGCAAATGATAATATTCTTTGTGAAGGTCAAATGTTAGAATTAACTACACCAGTTGCGGTTGGTGGTAATGTTTCTTACGAATGGTTTTTTGATGATGGTGTAAATCCTATTTTTACGCTAGGAGAAACAAACAGTTCTTTGTTTGTAATTAATAATACTAACACTGCTAGTACGGGAAATTATACAGTGGTAATAACTGCTGATGGTTGTTCTTCTCAACCTTCGAATGCTGTAAATATAGTAGTGAATTCTATTGCACAACCAATCGCTGCAAATACTACCATACAAAGTAGTCCAATATGTGAAGGTGAAGTGGTTCAGTTAAATGTTCCTCTAGTTCAAGGTGCTACCTATGAATGGTTTGGTCCAAATCAATTCACAGCAAATACTCATGATCCTGTAATTAATAACATTACTACTACAGGAGCTGGAAGTTACTATGTAGTGGTTACATTGAGCGATGGATGTGCTAATTTAGTTTCTACGAATACTACGGTATATGTACAAGCAACTCCTGCACCTGCGACTATTTCATCAGTTGCGCCAACATGTGAAGGGAGCAATATTACCTTGACTGCCAATGCAATTGGTTTACCTTCTGGAGCTAACGTTACCTATGAATGGTATTCCGTTCAATCTGGAAATGCAGTTTTTTCCAATACAAATCCTGATTATACCATCAATAATGTTTCGATGAATGACGCTGGTGATTACTATGTAGTGATGACCGTGGGAGGATGTATTGCACCTGCATCAACTGTTCAAAATGTACAGGTAGTTTCCACTTCTGAAATGCCAAATGCAGGGATGAATATGAGTGAATGTGGTTTAGGAAGTATTGCGCTATCAGCAACTCCTCCAACACTTGGAACAGGAACATGGACTTCAACTACAGGAGCTGTCATTCCAAATGCTAATGATCCACAAGCAGAAGCTTTTGGTTTAAATAATGGAATGAATGTTTTAGTGTGGAGTTTATCAAATGGAGTTTGTGAAAATTACGCAACAGATACTGTAGTCATTAATTATAATCTTTTGACAGATGTAGCAGCAGCCGGGAATGATATTAGTGAGTGTGATGTTACTTCAGTTTCTTTAAATGCATTAGCACCAAGTACTGCGTTTGCAGTTTGGTCACAGCCTTCAACTCAAACAGGCGTTACCATTTCTAACAATACTTCTTCAAGTCCAACTGTCTCAGGTTTAGTTCCAGGGAATACTTATGTATTTACTTACACGCTTTCACAAGGAGCCTGTTTAGACTATGCTTCTGATGAGGTAGCAGTTACGGTTTCAGAGACGCCGAGTACTTTGGCACATATTACTGAAGATGTGAAATATACTTGTGGAGATGATGAGACAACGTTAAATGCTGTTGCGCAAAATATTGGAACAGGAACTTGGACTACCAATTCTGGTGCGAGTATCATTACTTCTAACAATGCTTCAACAATTGTAACAGATGTTCCAATGGGAGGTTCCATGTTTGTATGGACGTTGTCAAATGGTGCATGTGAAAACTATGATGCAGATTCAATTATGGTTTATAGAGAAGATGCTATCGAAGTAACGGATGATGAATTTACTCTTGATTTAAATGAGCGATTAGAAAATCAAGATGTGATGATAAATGATTTTGTTGGAAATGTCAATGACTATGAAGTAACTGTTGTTGAAGAACCAACTTTAGGAGATGTAGTAATGACAGACGGTATTTTTAATTACGTACCACGTGAAAATGCTTTTGGAACGGATCAAATAGTTTATGAAATATGTAATCTAAATTGTCCAGATGATTGTCAACGAGCAACCGTAACTATAGTGTTAAACGGATTGACAGAGACAGGAGATTGTTGGATTCCAAATGTAGTAACTCCTAATGGTAATGGAAAGAACGATGTATTATTAATCCCTTGTGCAGATCAATTTTCTGATAATGAATTGAAAGTATTCAATCGTTGGGGAGATAAAGTTTATACGGTTACCAATTATCAAAATGATTGGGCAGCTACTTATAAAGGTAAAAATTTACCTGCGGGAACTTATTACTATATGTTTAAGCAATCTAAAGATAGTTCACCTATCCAAGGTTTCTTTGAAGTGATTAGATAAATTCTGATACAATGCGCTTACGCTAAATAGTAAGCGCATTGTATTTTTTTTATAAAAAAATAAATCTTCTTCGAGAGATTGATTTCGAAGAAAAAAAAATAAGAATAATGAGAAAATATATTTTACTACTTCTGCTTATTATATCAGTATCGGCTGTTTTTGGTCAGAATGATGCGAACTACACGCAGTTCATGCACAATAAATTAGCGATAAATCCTGCCTATGCAGGAAGTAAAGAAGTAATGTCTTTTACGGCACTTTATCGAAATCAATGGGCTGGAATTGAAGGTGCTCCTAAAACGTATACCCTCAATGCACACATGCCATTTTTTGGAGAGAGATGTGGCGCTGGTCTTTCTATAGTTGGAGATCGTCATGGATTTTATGAAACGATTAATATCGGTTTGGATTATGCTTACCGAATGCGAATGAGAAATGGTTCGACATTGAGTCTTGGACTTTCTGGACAAATGGAATATGGAAAAGTCGATTTTACGATGATTGATCCAGCGCATCAAGATGATGAAGATATTCCAATGAGTAACGAAGTACGATTGAATCCAAATGTTGGATTAGGTGCCTACTACAGTCATCCTAAATTTTACTTAGGACTTTCTGTACCCAATCTTATGAAGACGACACTCTATGCAGATGATAGTACAGTTGATTTAGGAAAAGTAAGAACTTATCATTTTATGGCTGGGTATATCACTAGACTAAGTAACGCTATTCAGTTTAAACCTGCGATGTTGATTTCATATAATCCTAGCGCACCGATTGAAGTGGATTTAAATGCAAGTTTCTTGATTTTAGATCAGGTGTGGATAGGAGCTTCTTACCGAATGGGAGATTCTGTAGATGCCATGTTTCAGTATCAATTTAGTAAACAATTACGTGCAGGTGTAGCAGTCGATATTACAACATCTGAACTTTCTCAATACAGTCCTGGTGGATTCGAAGTCATGCTTGAATACAATTTGGATTACGAAGGAAAAGGAATGAATCACTTAAGATTCTTTTAGAGAATGCTTGAAAAGATAATTTTATGCATGCCCCTTAGAAAAGTATTTTATCAAGTAACCACCATTTAAAGTTAATGATTAACATGAAAAATTTTATACTAATATTTATTACGTCTCTTTTCTGCTTGATAGTGACAACAGTTTCTGCTCAAGATGAGAAAAAAAACAATGACCCTACAGGTTGGAAAAAAGCTGATAAGCAATATCAAGAAAAAGGATATATGGCCTCAGCTAGTAATTATCAAATGAAACATGATAAAGGAGAAATGACTCCTGAGGTAATGTCCCGTGTGGCTAACAGTTACCGACTGAACGGTGAATCTGAATTGGCAGAATACTGGTTTGCACAATGTATTAATAACAATACAAATGTAGAAGATAAATTACATTATGCTGAAGTACTGCAAAGTAACGGAAAGTGTGAGGATGCCGTTCGATGGTTTAAAGAATATAAGCGTACCGCAAAAGGGGTAAAGAATAGAGATTTTGTCACGGACTGTTCAGAGATAGAAGCGTTTGTTGATAATAAGAATATTGAAGTCAAAAATGTAAAGGCGTTAAATACTAAGCATTTGGATTATAGTGCTATCGTTATGGAAGGTGGTGTAATGTTTACCTCAACAAGAGGAAAGCAAAGTGCGAGTAGAACAACAGATAATTGGACAAAAGATAATTTTTCTGATGTGTTTTTTGCAGCAACAGATGATGAAGGAAATTTAGGTTCGCCAAGAAGACTAGGTAGTGAAATTAATAAACGATACCATGATGGTGCTACCTCTGTAAGTGAGGAAGGAACGATTATGTATTTTTCAAGAAACAATTCTAAAGGAAAGGCAAAAGGTAAAATTATTGATTTAAAAATTTATTCAGCGACTCGGTCAAATGCCATTTGGAAAAATGTAACTGAATTACCAATCAATGGAGAAGACTTTGCAACTTGTCATCCAAGTATTTCTTCTGATGGAAAAACACTTTACTTTTCATCAGACCGCCCAGGCGGATTTGGAGGAATGGATATTTATGTTTCGAAAAATGAAAATGGAACTTGGCAACAACCAGTCAATTTAGGACCTACAGTTAATACTTCTGCAAATGAGATTTTTCCATATGCAAGTTCTGGAGGAAACTTATTCTTTTCTTCGAATGGTCATAAAGGATTAGGAGGATTGGATATTTTTAAAGTTGAGAAAACGGATAAGAATGATGAATCAACATGGTTGGTTCGTACGCACATGGGTAAACCATTCAATACTAAAAAAGATGATTTTGGATTTACTGGAAACATCGATATGACTAAAGGTTTTTTAACTTCTAATCGACCAGGAGGAAAAGGTGGAGATGATATTTATGAGTGGATGACAAGCGAAGAAGAAGGAATTGAAGAAGTAGAAGAAGAAAGTAAGATTAATGTTATGGTAAAGGATGGAACTACAGGTGAAGTAGTAAGAAATGCAATCGTCACAGTTAAAGATGATAACGGGACTATTGTAAAAAGAAATGCTACAACTAATTCGAAAGGACTTTTTATTCACGAAGTGGAAAAAGGAAAAAATTATACGGTAACTGTTGAGAAAGATGGTTACACGATTAAAGAAAAAATGATGTCTGCAAAAGAATTGTTATCGAATGAAAGTATTCGGCTAGATTTGGAGAAAGCAAAATGTGTAGCATTGTCAGGAACAGTTTTAAATGATAAGTATAAAAAAGGAATTCCTACTGCTAAGATTACAGTAGTTAATAAATGTACTGGAGAAAAATCAGTCGTGTCAACAAATGCAGATGGAACGTTTGATTTTTGTTTAGAGCGTGATTGTGATTTTGAAATCATTGCCAATAAAGATGCTTTTGAAGAAACTCAGACAATGGTATCAACTATAAAGATGGGGGCAGGAGAAACTTCTAAGAAAATTAAAATGGAATTGCTACCAGTAGTGAAACCAGTTGTTACGAAAGCTACACCGGTAGTGAGAAATAACAATACTTCTACAACAGTAGTTACTGCGCCAACAAAAACAACCACTACTTCTACCTCAACAACTGCATCTGTACCTACTAGGACGACAACTACTTCAACAAGTACATCTGTACCTACGAGGACAACTACTTCTACTCCAACAACAAGTACCGTAACAAGTACAACAAATACAGTAGGCGCAGTCATGACTTTGAATAATATTTACTATGATTATGACAAGTGGAATATTCGGTCAGATGCAAGTAATGAACTTGATCAGATAGTTACTATGATGAAGCAAAATCCGAAGATGGAGATTGTACTTTCTTCGCATACTGATGCTAGAGGAGAAAAGACTTACAATCAAATTTTGTCATCAAAGAGAGCGGATTCTGCTCGTAAGTATTTGATTTCAAAAGGGATTGCAGCCAATCGAGTAGAATCGAGAGGTTATGGTGAAAGTCAATTAAAGAACGATTGTCAAGATAACGTGAAGTGTCCAAATAGTGAACATCAAGTGAATAGAAGAACAGAAGTACAAATTACTAGAATGAATTAAGCGATACTTCAGAGTATCGGTTTAAAAATATAACAAAGAATTTTTTAGCATCACTGATTGTAAGACTCTATTCTCAACTTGAGAATAGGGTCTTCCTTTTGAATAATACCCGACTATTTAGGCGATTAAAGTGGTTGAAATTATTAGTTATTATAAAGATTTAACTTATAATAATAATTTATATGTTTTTGGTATAAATTTTGGAAACGTATAGTTAGAATATTTGATGATTAGCCTTGACTATCAAGGCGTTATTAAAATATTCTCT
Source organism: Herpochondria borealis (assembly GCA_032274145.1). Lineage (NCBI taxonomy): Eukaryota > Rhodophyta > Florideophyceae > Ceramiales > Ceramiaceae > Herpochondria > Herpochondria borealis. Next base: position 18,815 of record JAVCKV010001558.1, on the reverse strand, counting down.
TTTAAATCAAAGAATCAATCTACTTACCATTTCCTATTTAAGGAATAGCCATTCGAATCTTAAAAATACTGACCACGTAATAGATACAGTTTATCTAATAAATAGAAAATATTCTATGGTTGTTTTTCCCAGAAAAATGAACATGGAACGCTGCTATTTAATTATCAATAATAGTGAACAGACTTTGGAAAAAAATAAATTATGAAGCCACTTTATAATCTTAATGACATGAGAAAATTTTCTTTTTTCTTTTTTACAAAAAAAAGAATGGAACGGGCTATTCGCTTTTCGCTTTCTATGTTAATTCTTCTGAGTGTTAATTTTGCTTGGGCAAATGATACATCAAAAGATGACATAGTAGAATCGATAGTGATGGGAGATACAATTGATTTAGCGTTGACGATTTCTACACCATCACCTATTGCATGTGTTGGTGCTGATATTGATTACTTGATTCAAATTATTAATCAAGGAGATAATGCTGCTGAAGCAATTGAAATCACCAATTATATTCCAGCAGGAATGTCATTAGCTACCACAGGAAATGCAGGATGGACGGTGACGGGAGATTTGGCTAAAATGACTATTACGAATCCTTTATCAGCAGGCGGATTTACGACAGCATCAATTACGCTTACTGTCGATGCAGATGCCACTGGGACAACGCTTCAAAATGCAGCTGAGATTAGTTCAGCAGATAATGATGCAGACCCTAACAATGCTCCTCCAACTGAAGAAGATTCAGTAATGGATGATATTTTTGCAAATGATGTGATAGGCGGAGATAATATTATTGATGGTACAGGAGGAGATGAAGATGATCATGATTTTGCTGATCTATCGTTGACGGTATTAAATCCAATGGCTACTATCACTCAAGCTGTTTGTAATACAGGGAATGGAATTATTTCGATAGATCCTACTACTTATGTTTCTTATGCTTGGAATGATGGTGGAACAGGAGCTAGCCGAACAGGACTTTTCGCAGGTCAATACGCTGTGACTGTTACTGATAATTTTGGTTGTACAGCAGTATTAGATAGTATAGAATTGACCAATGATTGTTCACTTTGTGTTTCATCAGCAGGAACTGTTACAGCAGTTGCTGATACAGTATGTTTGGTTGGTGGTTCAGCTACTATAGCATTTACAGATGATGGAAATGCAGTTATTCCTCCTGGTTTTGTTCAAGTACATTTCTTGACTACAGGTCCCAATAGTACCATTTTAGATTTTGATTCTATTTCGAATATTACTGATCATTTTGATGTAACTGCGGCAGGTGAATATTGTGTTACCACTAAAGTTTTTGATATTTTTCATATTCCACAAGAAGAGATTGATAGTATGCAACTTGGGGTGACATCCTTAGATTTTGTAGCTAGCTTTCTAGCAGATTATGGTGGATATTTATGTGGAAGTTTGGGGACTACAAGTACGTGTTTCGTTGTAGAGGCATGTACAAGTAATTTGAATCTTAGTGCGACGACTACCGAGGCTGTTTGTAATTTCGATAACGGAGCAATTTCAATAGATCCTGCTACTTACACCTCTTATGATTGGAATGATGGCGGAACAGGTCCTAATCGGACTGGACTTTTTGCTGGTCAGTATGCGGTGACCGTAACTGATAACAATGGAGTTACATCTGTGTTAGATAGTATTGAATTAACAAATGATTGTTCATTATGTCCAAATGCAGCAGGAACAGTAACCGCAGCAGCGGATACTATTTGTATGACAGGAAGTAGTGCAACGATTTCATTTACAGAAGATGGAAATTCAATAATGCCTCCTGGGTATATTGATGTACATTTTTTAACGACAGGGGTAGAGCAAACTATTCAATATTTTGATACGACGAACGTATTTGCAGTAACTGCACCGGGAGAATATTGTATTACCACTAAAGTCTTTGATGTATTACATATACCTCAAGAAGAGATAGATAGTATGCAATTGGGAGTGACTCAACTTTCTTTTGTAGAAAGTTTCTTAATTCAAGGTGGTGGATATTTATGTGGAAGCTTGAGTACGATAAGTACCTGTGTCGTTGTGGAAGCGTGTGATTTAATAGACACTGTTTATTTTTCATTAGAAACTGATTCTGTGGGAACATATTGTTTTGATGGTCTTCCTAGTGCTTTTTCTAACAATACAACGACAACTTTATGTGATGGAAGTATTTCTGGAACAGATGGTACCTTTGGTAATTATACTATACAAGAAACAGGTTGCTTAGTATATACTTCTAATGGTATGCCTGGTGATGATGTAGATACGATTTGTATGATTGTTTCTGATGATATTGGAAATGTAGATACGACTATTTTTATACCAACCATATTTTGCCATACGCCACCAACCATTATGAATGTCACTTGTGATTCAATGACAATGACTGGTGATTTTTGTTTTGATGTGCCCTTTGCGAATATTAGTAATTACTTTGTTACGGTTGATGGAATACCAGTTTCAAATGGATTCACAGCTTGTACTGGAGGGAATACCAATTTGACATTATCGGCAGGAACACATTTAGTGGTTGTTCAAGAAATTACGGCAGCGTGTGCAGAAGCATCTTACCAAGTAAGTATTTCGTGTTCGCCATGTATGGATATTTTATCAATGGATACGATTCAAATAGTTTCTCCAAACTGTAATTTACCAACAGATGTTTGTATTGATATTTCGTCTGCCAATATTTTTAATTATACCATTTTATTGGATGGAGTGACTTATGCAGGTAATTTAAATTCATGTGATTTTGCAGGTACCAATGATGGGACTACGATTCAAGTATCACAAGGAACACATGAATTAGTTGTAAATGAGATAGCGACAGGATGTATAGATACGATGACAATTATTATTGATTGTTCAGGGTGTCCAGATTTAATTCCGTCGAACAGTGTGATGCAAGATTTTACTTGTAATGATCCTATTGAAGTATGTCTGAATTTACCGATGGCAGAACTAGGAGATTACACCATCACAGATAATGGAAGTTTTTATAACGGATCTATTTTAAGTTGTAATGGTACAGAAGTAGCAGTAGCTTTAGATACAGGATTGCATGAAGTAATCTTATTGAATAATGTCTCAGGTTGTAGCGATACGATGCTATTGATGATAGAATGTGTACCTAATGTTATCATTATTGATACGACTATTGTAGTGATGGGAGGAGACACGATTTGTTTGGATACAGCATTGGTTGGAGATATTGCCAACATTGACCTTACATGTGGAGATACAACAATAAGTACCACTGTTAATTATTTCTTTGACACATTAACGAACTGTATCATTTTTGAAGGAACAGCAGTAGGGGCGGATACTTTATGCTTTAGAATATTTAATTCAATTGGAGAACAAACAGATGTTTTCCTTTATATAAATGTTATACCGACACTATGTAATGCTAATGTTATTACTGAAAATTCAGCATCGTTAGAATTAACAGATTGTAATGGTTTGGCAGAACTCTGTGTTGATATTCCGCTTGATCAAATATTGGATTATACCATAACGGATAACGGAGTCAACTATGCCAATAGTTTTGCAGGATGTGATTTTGATACTTCCCTTGCTTATACTTATTTTACCCTTCCAGGGCAAGGTGCTTCTGGCCCCTATACCGTAGATGCATGGAGTATAGAAGGTACTGTTTTCTCAGGTGGGTTTATGACGATTGATGACTTAGTAGATTCCATGAATGTTTGGGATGCAACAGGTACATGGACCGTTGACCCTGTGAGTTTAATTATCTCAGGAGGTAATCCTTCTACCACTTATGGAAATATCAGTATTACTCAAGATGCTACAAATGCATTTGCATTGTTAGAGTTGAATGTGAATTTATTACCTAGAGGAACAGTCTTTTTTGTTAGTGAAGGTTTGCATGAAATTATAGTGACAGATACGGCTACTACATGTACGGATACGATTCAAGTGATGGTGATGTGTATAGAAGGAGATATCATTTTTGATACGATAACTGTTGGTAACATGGCAACTACATGTATTGATACCACAGATCTTCTTGGAACAATAGACACGATGTATAATAGTTGTCCTACACAATCAGGAGAATATGTTTTGTTTGATTTAGTGGACTCTAGTTATTGCTTGAATTATGAAGGCATTGATATAGGAACGGATACTGCGTGTATTGTTCTTTGTGATGATCTCGGAGTCTGTGATACAACGCTAGTAATCGTTACTGTAGAACCATTGTTATCAAATCTTCCAGTAGCAGTAACAGAAACGGATACTACGATGATGGATGAAGAAATAGTAATCAATATCTTAGGAAATGATTCTATCAATGGAACGCTAGATACATTCTATGTAGTGACTCCTCCTGACTTTGGAGACATCGTCTTGAACTCAGATGGAACAGCCACCTATACTCCTAATGCGGGGTATTGTGACCAAGATAATTCAGATCAATATACTTACGCTTTATGTAATGAAAATGGATGTGATACGACTACATCATTTGTTTATGTATTATGTAATGACCCAAGTGATTTCCAAATCTATAATGGATTTTCTCCAAACGGAGATGGATTGAATGATGTATTTTTTGTTCAAGGAGTTGAAGCTTATCCTAATAATGTATTGTGTATTTTCAATAGATGGGGAAATCAAGTTTTCCGACAAGAAGGATATCAAAATACATGGAGTGGTGATTGGGAAACTAATATAGTTCCGAGTGGTACTTACTTCTACGTATTTGATACAGGGGAAGGAGACATCTATTCAGGTTATGTGCAGATACATAGATAAAATGTAACTTAGTTTTATAAAAAATAATAAAAAGGTAGAAGGGATTGATTTCCTTTCTACCTTTTTTTTATTATTTTAATTCCTTTCAGATTTACACTATTTTTTTATTATTCAATAATATCGTATCATTGTTGTGGAGTCATAAAGAAGCCCTAACTAAATATTTGAATGAAAAATCATAAAATAAATATCATCTGCATTTATATTGTTATATGTTTTTGTAGTTCAAGCTGTTCTTCATTTGCTGGATTAGATAGCTCCGTCAGTTCTGGTATTAAATATCAAAATATTATTGGAGGACTTTTGTTTAGTGTCATGGTTGGTGCTTTGTTTTTGGTTTATTATTTATGGAAACAAAGACGAATAATTGTTCTTCAACATGAACAACTCAAGCAGATGAATGAAAAAAGAAGTCAATTATTTGCTGTCATAGCACACGACTTACGAGGACCAATTATTTCATTTCAAAATATTTCAAAACGGATAGAATATTTAAAGGAAAATGGTAAGCCGAAAGATGTTGATAAGATGTTGAAAATGACAGATGCTGCTGCGAAAAACTTAAATACCTTATTGGACAATTTACTAAGTTGGTCGTTAGTAGAACAAGGGAATTATCCGAATTATCCTACCCAAATTAATTTAAAGACTTTATGCGAGGACAGTGTTGAATTATTCAAGCCATTAGCAGAAAATAAAGGGGTAAAATTAAAACAACACACTTTTTCTGATCAAATTATTTTTGCAGACAAAACAGCTGTAGCAATTATACTTCGAAACTTGGTAAACAATGCAATCAAATTTTCTGAACAAGGAGATGAGGTTGTTTTGAAGTCAAAAAAAGTAAAAGGAAGAGTATTGTTAAGAGTTAAAGATACTGGAGTTGGTATTACTCCTCAAGTTAGAGAAAAACTGTTTACATTATCAGATGATAAAGTAAAGAGAGGGACAAATGGAGAAAAAGGAACAGGCCTTGGCTTAATATTATGTAAGCAGCTTGTTGAAATGAATAATGGTAATCTTAGTTTAGAGACTCAAGTTGGAAAAGGAACTGAATTTACTATTTCGTTTCCCTCCATAAATTAAATAGTCGTACTCCATCGCATCATCTTTACTTCTTCTCACATTCAATTCCCGTAATTATCGAAGTCCATAATGTTTTATATATTTGAATCTTTTTACACCCTTCCTTTAGAGATAGCCCAATCAAATACTTAGGGTAATGTGTGCATCTAACCTGATGTTAGCATATTATCCCCAAAAACCTGTTTCACTTTATTTTTATTTCTTTTTAATACTATCATTGTAGCTTTTCTATCCAGTTTTCCTGTTAGAAAAATGCAATAATTAAACTATACGTTATGAGATGAAAATCATAATGTAAGAATAACCGCGTCTTAGAAATGGCTACAATTAAAATTCTAATAGTAGAAGATGATCCACTATTTGTGATTGATCTTAAGATTCTAGTTGAAGAACTAGGTTATGAGTTGGTGGGAGTTGTTGATAATGCGGATGATTTATTTCGTATTACTAAGCAAAATAAACCAGACATAATATTAATGGATATTAATATTAAAGGAGATAAAAATGGAATTGAAGTAGCCAAAGAATTAATAGATGAAGCAATAGCAATTATCTTTATTACAAGTTATTCTGATCAACAAACTTATCAAAGGGCTAGAGATGTATTACCATGTGGTTATTTAGTGAAACCCTTTAATCAATTTACCTTGGAAAGCATTATTGAATATACGGTTTCTACACTTGGTGCTCATCATGAGAAGGAATCTCAAGAAAATTTCAAAGGTTGGGAACAGGATGTAATTCTAGAAGATTATGTTTTCATTAAGAGAAATAATCAGTTAGAAAAAGTTGCTATAGCCGACATTGAATCAGTCCAATCTGAAGGAAATTATTCTATCATTTCTGTAGGTAAAAGAAAATTTGCGCTCAAATTATCATTAGTCAAAGTTTATGATTTTCTAAAAAAACATCCTTTTTTGAGAGTCAATAAACGTCATTTAATCAATATGGACATGGTTAGTTCTATCGATCTTTCCAATAACAAAATCATCATCGAAGATAATCAATTTGCTATAGGTCGAGCCTATAAAGATTTGGTCTTGAAAAAACTCAATAAGTTATCTTAAATAACTTTCTCATATAAAATATACACAAAGTCGGGTATTTACCCAAACCATACTAAGTTGTAACTTGCAGTCATAATTAACACTCACTCACTATACCTTATCTCACTAATCCCTCCAACGTTTATCCCCCCGTTCCCCCATTTTCATTTTTCATTTTTGTGTTTTATGTTATCACCTTAACGATTAACCGAAGAAGATGATTAACAAATAGGTGGTTTGAGTATTACTCAGATCATGTTTCGGAGTCTCTCTCTATTTAAAAATAGGGAGAGGCATCTTTTTTTTATTAATGAAAAAAGTCAATGCAAGTTTTTTTTAAAAAAACATTAATAGATAACAATACATTTTCATAACTATACATTCTCTTCGGAGAATAATATTTGTCAGAAGTTTTAGAGATACAGAAATAGATTTTCGAATCAAAAATGGTAACTAATGAAAATTAGTTACCATTTTTTTTGAGGGAAGTCTTTCTACCTTCTACAAAAAAAATGGGGCTATGTTGATTATAGTGTGTAAAAGGAAAAGGTGAATTAAAGTCCAGTTTTTTTTCTTGGCAAAAACCCAAATACATAAATAATTTTTGCTGGTCAAAAAATAGGAATTAAAGAATGAAAAAGAATTTCACCAAAAGCAGTGAGCGGGGGAGCATGTCGATTCCTGCGGAGCAATTGGAATAGACTAGAATTTTTTTGGTTCGTTTTTTTTTTCGATGAAAAAAAATGAACAATGCCAGAATTTACTAGCATGTCCCAACAGAAAAAATACATTTGCACTTTACTACTCAATATAATCAGCATAGTCCTAAAAAATCCTTTGTCAAAAGTTTAGATCTATTTACATTTGTTCAAAAATAAATAAATGACAATTCCATTTTATAAATACCAAGGCACAGGAAATGATTTCGTAATCATTGATCAACGTGAAAAGAAGTACATCAAAAAGAAAGACACTGCTTTAATAAATAAATTATGTGATCGAAAATTTGGTGTCGGAGCAGATGGTTTGATTTTATTGCAAAACAAAAAAGGCTACGATTTTCAAATGATTTATTTCAATGCCGATGGAAATGAAAGTAGTATGTGTGGCAATGGTGGTCGTTGTATTGTTGCTTTTGCGAATTTTTTAAATATCGTAAAATCCAAATGTACCTTCCTTGCCATCGACGGTCCACATGAAGCTAAAATAAAAAAAGAAGATTGGATAGAACTTAAAATGTCTAATGTTGATGCAGTCGAAGTAGGAGAAGACTACTATATTATGAATACAGGTTCGCCACACTATGTCGTATTTGTGGAAGACATCGATGATATTAATGTAGTAGAAAATGGTCAGGCGATTAGATACTCCAAACGATTCAGAAAAGAAGGAATCAATGTCAATTTCGTAGAATCAGAAAAAGATAAAATCATAGTGGCCACTTACGAAAGGGGAGTAGAAGATGAAACCTTGTCTTGTGGAACAGGTGTAACTGCTGCTGCAATATCTTCTATTTTGAAAAATCCAAATAGAAAGAAAAAGCAAACGGTTTCCATCGAATCCAAAGGAGGAAGCCTCAAAGTGCTTTTTGAAAAAAATAAAAAAGGAGCTGAAAATATTTGGCTCTGCGGAAAAGCGGAACAAGTTTTTCAAGGAAGTTTTAAAATTGATTAAGGATTATGGATTTAAGATTATGGATTCCGTCGATTTTGAAAAGGATTTGATTGTGGCTGAAGCCACTTTTTTTTGACGCTGATTTTTTATGATTCTTATGAGTTTTTTATGTTGCCCTCTAACTTGTCAACAAATATTGAAGGCAACATAAATTTTTCATAAAAATCATAAAAAATCAGCGTCAAAAAAAATGTACATTTATGTGCCAAGTCCTTTCTTGAATCCTTCCTAATCAAATCCCCTTCAAAAATTGACGGAATCTATAATCCATAATCAGTTTTAAAACTCAATCATCTCCTTCGCACCACGCAATTCTCCAAACGCATGTTTATCGCCAGCCGCTTTAGCGACTTCCATTCCTTTTTCATAGGTAGAGACGGCAAGGTCAAAATCCTCTTCAGATTCATATAATTTACCTAAATGATAATAAGTGCCAACATAATCAGCATGATTTTGTTCTAACTTCAGATAATATGATTTGGCATTTTCTAAATCAGGAATGCCTTCATATTCTTTAGCAATAGCAAAAAGTAAAAAAGGCTCTTCAGGGCTTTTTTTCAAAAAATCAAAAAGTTGTTCGAGACGTGGAGTAGACATTTTTATTATTAATATTTTAAACCAATTCAATGGTTTGATATTTGTAAAAGAAATAATATGAAATGTAAAAGGTGAATTATAAATAATTGGTTATCAATTGATTAAGTCTAATAATAGGCTATACATTAAACTTATTTCTATCTTAGCTTTTTCAACGGAAAATCCATATATTTGCACCACTTTTCATAAAATGCTTTCGAAAGTACTGCATTTTAACAAGTTTTGATCATTTCAACGGATTAAAATATTTTATCCAATTATATACTTTAAGGTAAATCTGCTGATACAAGTCTTTAAGCTAGGCTTTTTTTTATTCAGTTATCAATCAAAAATTCAAAAATGAAGTTATTAGTTTGTATTAGTCAAACACCAGAAACAACTACTAAGCCTACATTCACAGGCAATCAGTTCAATACTGCTGGTGTTAATTTTATTATGAATCCTTATGACGAATGGTATTCGCTAGTTCGTGCTTTAGAATTGAAGGAAGCAGCAGGTGGTACCGTTACGATTCTAAACGTTGGTCCAGCGACTAACGATACCGTAATTCGAAAAGGATTGGCAATAGGTGCAGATGATGCAGTTCGTATCAATGCAGAACCTAAGAGCGCTATGTTTGTAGCGAAACAAATTGCAGAATATGCTAAAGCTCAAAGTTATGATATGGTTTTGTTAGGAAAAGAAACCATCGATTATAATGGAGCGGAAGTAGGAGCAATGTTAGCAGAATATCTTGATTTACCATTCGTTTCTTTTGGAATGAAAATGGAAGTCAACGGAAACACTGCAACCATCAATAGAGAAATTGAAGGAGGAACAGAAGTAGTGGAAGTAAACACTCCTTTCGTTTTAAGTGCTTCTAAAGGAATGGCAGAACAACGTATTCCAAACATGAGAGGTATCATGATGGCAAAACGTAAACCATTAAACGTAGTTGAACCAGTAGCTTTTGATGACCCAAGTGTTGTAGTTGGTTATGAAATGCCTGCGGCAAAATCTTCTGTGAAAATGGTGGATCCTGAAAATATGGATGAGTTAGTTCGTTTACTTCACGAAGAAGCGAAAGCCCTTTAATCTCAGAAGGAGACTTTTATTTTTCTAAAAAAAAATATTCAATAACAAGTCAATTACAATTTGCTTGCAGTTGAATTTTAAAATATAAAATCATGGTATTAGTATATGTAGAAAGTCCAAAAGGACAATTCAAAAAAGCTGCTTTCGAGGCAGTGACCTACGGAAAAAAAGTGGCGGACGCTATGGGTACACAATGTGCGGCAGTAGTGTTAGGTGAAGCAGCGGATGCAGGTCAATTAGGAGTATATGGTGCATCACAAGTATTTCAAGCAAGTGGAGCATTTGCAAATTTTGATAGCCAAAATTTTGCAACAACAATTGCAGCAGTTGCACAGCAAGCTGGAGCACAAGTTGTAGTTGTTAATCATTCTGCAAATGGAAAAGCATTGTTAGGAAGATTGGCAGTGAAGATGAATGCAGGTTCAGTAGCAGGTGTAAATACATTGCCTACAGTTGATGGAGGTTTCAAAGTAAAGAAAAATGTATTCTCTGGAAAAGCAATTGCAGAATACGAAATCAAAACACCAATCAAATTAATTTCTCTAATGGGAAATTCGTTACCACCTGAAGCAACTGGTGAAGCGTGTGGTGTGAATACTGTTGCAGTAGATTCACCAGCACCTAAAGTAACCGTTAAAAGTGTAGAAACGATTGAAGGAACAGTGCCTTTGCCAGAAGCGGAATTAGTAGTTTCTGCAGGTCGTGGAATGAAGGGACCTGAGAACTGGGGAATCATTGATGACCTTGCAAACCTTATAGGTGCAACGACAGCTTGTTCACGTCCAGTAGCGGATACGGGTTGGAGACCTCACCACGAGCATGTTGGACAAACAGGTGTGGCGATTCGTCCTAACTTATATATTGCAATTGGTATTTCAGGTGCGATTCAGCATTTGGCAGGTGTAAATAGTTCTAAGACTATAGTGGTCATTAATAAAGACCTAGAAGCACCTTTCTTTAAAGCGGCAGATTATGGAGTACATGGTGACCTTTTTGATGTGGTACCTCGCTTGATTGAAGCATTTAAGAAATACAAAGCAGAGAATAATTAAGAGTAATTATTCTAGAATTGATAACAGTAAATAACTTTTATTTTACTGAAAATAAAGGTTATTTACTGTTATATAACAAAATGGTTAAATATTTGAAATAGGACAAGAGGACAGATTTGGCATTTATAATTTTTAATTGTAAATTGAGATAGAGCGTTACAAATAGAAGAAGTCCCATCCTTAATTTTACTATGTTCTTTGGTTTAAGAAAGGACAAAATATAGAGATCTAAAAATGAAGAAAATCGAATTGGATATAGTTGCTTTGTCGCATAGTGTTACTCAATCACATAATTATGCAGTCGTACTTGGAGAACAAGATGGTTCTCGAAGATTACCGATTGTAATTGGAGGTTTTGAAGCACAAGCGATTGCAGTTGCGATGGAACGAATGACTCCTAATAGACCATTGACACATGATTTATTTAAAAATACATTGGAGACATTTGATATAGAATTGAAAGAAGTTATTATCAATAATTTATTGGATGGTATTTTTTATGCCCGATTGATGTGTATAAAAGATGGTGAAGAAATAGAAATTGATAGTCGTACTTCTGATGCATTGGCAATGGCAGTTCGTTTTAATTGTCCAATTTATACTTACGAATTTATTTTGGATGCAGCGGGTGTTATCTTAGAAGATGGTGACGATGAGAATGAAGGTGGAGATGAGACTGGAAGTATTCCGCAACCTGCTCCAACGAGTAGAAAGAAACGTAAAAAAGCTTCTGGTAATACTTTGTCAAGTTATACTGTTGAAGATTTGAATAAAATGTTGGATGAAGTTTTATCTGATGAAGATTACGAAAGAGCTGCACAGATTAGAGATGAAATTCAACGTAGAGAGCAGAGTACTAAGTAACGGTTAATGATTAATTGTGAACGGTTAATAAAAAAGCCTCTAAGTCTTGTAAGACTTAGAGGCTTTTTTTGTGCAGTCGATCAATGTAGGTTGATTCTCCAGAACCGACTTTTTAAGTTAGAGGGCACAAAGTTCATTATACCATCAAGCTTGCCCGCTAACTTAATAGTCGGTTCTGGAGAACCAACTTACATTGCTCTCGAAAGCTCGACGCTAGTAACTTAATATTTAATAAATAAAAATATACCATTTGCAATATTCGATAAAATTTCATGTTAATTTTTTGCTAGTTTTGAAATAACAAAACAATTACAAAATTCAATCAAAATGAAAACTATTCAACAACTTTTAATAAAGACTTTATTGACTTTGTCATTTTGTTTCTTGATTCTTATTTTTTGCAAAGGTCAAAGTAAAAACCAATTTTCAGTTACTCCTATCTTTCTAACATCATAAAAAGGATTTATCTACTTCGCTTGCCTTTAGTTTTACAAAAAAAAATAGCATGAAAAAAGTACATATACTTCCGTTTTTAGCCCTCCTTTTTTTTGCATGTCAAAAGGAGGAGGATATAAATTCACAGCGTGATAAATTTCGATGTAAAATCAATGGGGTTGAATGGATACCTTCCCCTAGTGGATCAAATGGAGGAGGAGCTATATTAGGAGGAGGAGGGTTGGACATTTATTATGAAAATATGTTTCTTCATGGTATCCGATTTGCAGCAAATAAAGAGGAGGGGGATATCAATCAATATATGGATATGGTAATAGGTATTTCAGGAGATGTCATAGGAGAACATCCAATAATTAACGATGCTCTTTTTGGAGATTTTAAAATTTCCTGTGGTGAGTATTTTAGGGATACAAGTAAAGTCAATGTTATTAATATTACTGCAATAGATTCTACCCAGAAAATAATTACAGGTACTTTTAACTTTACTGCGAGAATGAAAGATTGTGGTGAAGAGGTGATAAAAGTTACAGATGGTTATTTTAATACTAGGTATAGATAATTTTGTTTACATCTTCATCTTAAAATTTTTGACTTGAAAAAACATCTACTCTTAATATTTTTCTGCTTACTTATCCTTTGCAATTTATCAGCACAAAAGCATGACAATATTTGGTTATTGGGTAATAGTGGAGGCAATATCTCTCCTGCAAATGACTCTGCGGGAATCACAGTTTTTGATTTTACTTCAGGCGAATTAGTCATTAGTGACAATCAGATTATTCCTACATCTTTTGATGACTCAAACGTTGCCTACTCTAATAAAGAAGGTACGCTTCAGTATTACTCTAATGGAATAACTATAGAGGATACCACTTTTGAGACGATGCTAAACGGGGAAGAAATTAACCCACTAGAACCAGGTGGATTTGGTTTACCGCAAGGAATATTAGCAATACCATATCCAGAATTTGAAAATCTTTCGATTTTATTTAATTCGGAAAAAGGATATGCTCCAGATTTAACTAGTACAGGATTATTTTATTCAATTATTGATATGAATGGTAACAACGATTTGGGAGAAGTTATTTTAAAGCGAGAACCACTTATTATTGATACCATAGAGTATGGTAAATTAACAGCTACAAAGCATGCCAATGGTAGGGATTGGTGGATGGTAATTAATGAGCACAATACCAATCGGTTTTATAAAATTCTTGTAGATCATTTAGGTGTACATATTTTAGGAAATCAAGCTATTGGAATGCCTAATACTCAAGGATTAGGTCAAGCAGTTTTTTCACCTGATGGAAATAATTATGTGATGTTTAATACTGTCAGTTTAGAGTTGGGTCAATTCATAGAGATATATGACTTTGATAGGTGTACTGGAGAAATGAGTAATCATAGAAGAATCCATTACGATGAAGATGCTTACTCCGGGGGAGTAGCGATTTCGCCAAGTTCACAATATTTATATGTCTCTTCGTATAAGCAGATTTATCAATTTGATTTATGGGCATCCGATATAGAAGCTTCAAAAATTAAAGTAGCAGAATATGATGGCTTTGTAGTATTAGGTGTAATAGGAACCAGATTTTATTTAGCACAATTAGCCCCTGATGGAAAGATATATATCAACACTACTAATAATGTTCCCTTTCTGCATGTGATACATAATCCTGATGAACAAGGTTTAGCTTGTAATGTAGAACAGCATGGGATTCATCTTCCTACTTGGAATACCTCTTTGCCTGGTTATCCAAATTACCGCCTTGGAGCATTAGAAAATAGTCCATGCGATACTATTGTTACAAATGTTGATGATTTAGAAAAATACAAAAGTAAAATTGAGGTTTTCCCAAATCCAACAAGTGATTATGTAAATGTTTTGTTTGAAAATGAATTGAAAAAAGATTTAGAATTTACATTGTCTAATTCATTAGGACAAATCGTATCGAGGAATGAATTGGCTTTTCAAAAAGAACAAAAGATTGCGCTAGCTGATTTTGATAATGGAGTGTATTTTTATTCTATTCACTCAAGAGAAGGAATTTTAAAAAGTGGGAAGTTGGTAATTTTACAATATTAAACCAATTTCTTTTTTCACAAAATTGCCTTCTAACTTACGCCGACTAGAAAGATCGGCGCTACATTGCCATTTAACTTACACCAACTCATTTTTCAAAATCTCACTCACCTCATTCACCATCTTTTTCGATACATCCAAATGCGTAACAAACCTCACCGTCTGCGGACCAAAAGGCGAAGCACTCACTCCCAAGCTTTCTAATTTTTCCAAAAAAGAAGCAGCCGTAAAAGGAGCCTTTACATCAAAAATTAAAATATTAGTTTTGATTGGTCGAATATTTTCTACAAAAGGTAAATCTGTAAGAGTACTACCTAAAAGTTTGGCGTGGTCGTTATCCTCTTTAAGTCTTTCAATATTATTTTCCAAAGCAAACAAACCAGCCGCAGCTAAATAGCCCGCTTGTCGCATTCCACCACCCATGGCTTTTCGAGTTCGACGAGCTTGTTTAATCATTTTTTCTGTCCCTAATAACAATGAACCTACGGGCGCACCCAAACCTTTGGACAGGCAAATAGAAATACTATCAAACATATTTCCCCAGTCCTCTGTACTTTCTCCAGACTCCACCAAAGCATTAAATAATCTTGCACCATCTAAATGTAAACCTAAATTTCGTTCATCACACAATGCTCGAATTGGCAAGATTTCATCCAGCGTATAATAATTTCCACCACCTTTATTCGTGGTGTTTTCGATAACGACTAAGCTACTCTTAGGCAACCAATCATAATCAGGTCGAATAGCAGCAGCAACTTGTTCCGCATTTATTTTTCCAAAATCTCCTCCTAACAAATTCATTGCAATTCCAGAATTAGAAGCATAACCACCAGTTTCATATTGATAGACATGTGAGTATTCATGACAGATTACTTCCTCCAATCTACCCGTGTGAACACTCATGGCAATTTGATTGGTCATCGTTCCTGATGGACAAAAAATAGCAGCTTCCATATTAAACATCTGAGCAGCTTTCGCTTCAAGGGCATTGATGGTTGGATCGCCTTTAAAAACATCGTCTCCTACTTCAGCACTCATCATGGCTTGAAGCATGGCAGGTGTTGGTTTCGTTACGGTATCGCTTATTAGGTTAATCATATTTGTTTTATTATTTCTGTTATCACAAGTAAGTCAAGAGTAATTAAACCTAAATTTATGAAAAAACCATATAAACCCCTATTTTGCGGAAGCACTAACCAGCAAATTGTATGATAAATTTTGACCAACATTTTAAGGCAGCAATAACTGTCGATAATGTTATTTTTGGATTTGACAAAGAGGGATTGAAAGTACTATTGATCAAGAGGGGAGAAGCTCCTTTTATCGATCAATGGGCACTGCCAGGATATTTTATGTTGAAAGATGAGGACTTAGATACCGCTGCTCAAAGGGTACTTAAAGAATTGACAGGATTGGAAGATGTTTATTTGGAACAGGTCAATTCTTTTGGTAGAGTGGATCGTCATCCAGCGGGTCGTGTAATAACCGTTGCTTATTATTCTTTAATAAAAATTACGGCTTACGAACTCCATGCTACTTCTGATGTAGCTAAGTTGGCAAAATGGGTAAAACTTTCTGAAGTTAAAGAACTTGCTTTTGATCATTACGAAATTTTGAAGGCTTGTTTTGGACGGCTTAAAAAAAGAGTTCGTACAGAGCCTGTTGGATTTGAATTGTTGCCTCGGAAATTTACCTTAACGGAATTGCAACATTTGTATGAAGCTATTCTTGAAATAGAATTAGATAAGCGGAATTTTAGAAAGAAAATTATCTCCATGAAGTTATTAATGGATTTAGGAGAAACTCAAAAAGCAGTAGCTCATAGACCTGCAAAATTGTATAAGTTTGATAAAGCGAAATACAATGAACTCAAAGCTACAGGATTTAATTTTGAGTTGTAAGATAACATAACAATATATTTACGAATCACTTTAGTTGTAAAAAACAAACCCGAATTCTCTACATGAGAATTCGGGTTTGTTTTTTATAAAAGGTTAGACCGTTCTAAAATTCCTTTCCAGTAGAAGTATAAATTTTGAATACCATTCCAGGAAAATTAGAAGCATCATACGTTGCACGTAAATCTTCTAATTCATTATCTGAACCATTGTAACTGAAGACAAAAGGTTTGATATGCAATTGCGATAAATTTTCTGAAAGAAGAATAGAGTTATTTTGTTCAATATTAAAATACCCATAACTTCCAGCAGTAAGCGAAATAGAAGTGGCAAGGTTATTCAAATCATTTTTGAAGTCATCATGAGGTATTTCACCCGTAGTATTTTCATAAGCAACATATCCCCAAATTGTATTTTCTGGAATTTTGTAAAGTCTCTTGTTAGGAATGATAATTCCATTCAGATCAGAAATTGTTATTTCATAATATTCATTGGTAACAATAAGTTTACCCTTATTAGGAATGACGTTTTTTAAATTGATGTCAAGATCATATTCGTCCGCACTTAATGTTCCTACAGGTACATTGGCTGTAGCTGGAAAAGTTCCTGCAGCACAATGATCATTAATAATATCTTTTACGGTAACAAAAATTCCGTCTGCCTGATTATCTTGAGTATATTCAATTTCTGCATTTTCGCAGGAGTTAGATAAAATTGTTTCGATATTTAAACTAAGCTCTCGTTCATTTTCACCAAGTGTTTCCCAAAGAAGAACATTGAATTCGTCTTCAATATCTATTTCTACTGGGCCAACCACAATCGGATCATTATTACAACTTCCAAAGAGAATGATAAAAACGAAAATACTTAGTAACGAGATATTCTTCATAATAGAATTAACTTATGTTTTACTTTCTAATTATATAGTAGTTCAACGTAGTAGTTTGTCAAATGCTGCCTAGGAATGTTGGGGGAATATTAATCTTTTATTGAAATTGAAATTTATCATTCATTTTGAAGAAGTTATATAGCATGAATGATTCTTATAAGTGAGTGCTTCCTTTACTCAAAGATAGAAATCTTGATTTAGAAAAATAGGTTTATTTTTTATTTTTAGTAGAAAATAAATTATTCTTATAGTTTCAATTTGTCCTTCTATCTGATAGGATTGATCGTTTATCTATCAGTTTAGTACAAGTGCTTAATTATCAGTTTATTGTGACAACTTGTAGAAATACAACTTGTCATTAAAGTAGGAAACCATCAATTTGAAAACATTCTTTTAACAAGTATGATAAAGCTTACAAACATAACAAAGTCTTATACCACAGGATATAATAGTTTACAAGTACTTAAAGGTATTGACTTAAATATAGAGGAAGGAGAGTTCGTTTCCATTATGGGATCTTCTGGTTCTGGAAAATCGACGTTACTAAATATCTTAGGTATCCTTGATGAATACGACGGTGGCGAATATACGCTAGACGGTACTTTGATGAAGGCTCTTTCTCAAAAACAAGCAGCGATTTATCGCAACCAATTCTTAGGTTTTGTTTTCCAATCATTTAATTTATTGAATTTTAAAACGGCTGCCGAAAATGTAGCCTTGCCTTTATATTATCAAAAAGTACCAAGGAAAGAACGGCATGCAATTGCGATTGATTATTTAGATCGAGTAGGTTTAAAAGATTGGTCTGACCATTTACCCACTCAACTTTCAGGTGGACAACAACAACGGGTGGCCATTGCTCGGGCATTGATCTCTAAACCCAAAGTGATTTTGGCTGATGAACCAACAGGTGCATTAGATTCTGTAACTTCTAGCGAAGTGATGAATATTTTTAAAGAAGTAAATGATCAAGGTATCACCGTAATTTTAGTGACGCACGAAAATGATATAGCATTGTTATCAAAAAGAATTATTCATTTGAAAGATGGATTAATTGAAAGAAATCAGATAGTAAGGTAGTGTTGGCTTTAGCCGACACCGCATTTTTTTTTGAATTTTTTTGAGGGGTTTGAGAGCGAGGGAATATATATTCCCCCGCTCTCAAAAATGCTAAAAGGTTACGATTTTTTATTCTTGGCAAAAAACAACAACAAAAGATTCAATTACATTTATGTTTTTTTCTTTAACAATTAGAAATTAAATGATGGAAAAGTAATCTAGCCAAAAGCAGTAAGTGGG
>JAVCKV010001447.1:0-27217 GCA_032274145.1 Herpochondria borealis | reverse complement strand
TCAGCGACCTACGACAGCCGTCGGCTCCAAGCACTCACCTATCGTCCGATTCACGACGCCATGTTGCGGCGATTGCGTGGGCTCGAACCAGCCAGGATCCTCACTAAGATGGGCTTCAAGGTGTACGCTACGGGCGGAACCGCAGCCTGGTACGGGGAACACGGCTTGGATCTCATCAGCCTCAACAAGCCTGAGTCGGATACCGATGACAGTGAGGGAACTGCTCTCCACGCCCTTCGATCTGGTATGATTGAAATGCTCATCAACGTCAGTGAAGGAACTACTCGAAAGGATGTGCTCACGGCTGGGTACATGATGCGCCGTGCTGCTGTGGACTTTGGAGTCAGCTTGATCACCAACGTGAAGTGCGCTACCATGTTTGCTGAGTGCATGGAACGCGGCAAGGACAAGTTCTCTCCTCGCAACATTGGTGACTTTTACAAGATGCCAACTGTTGGGTGGTCGGCTCTCAAGACGAAGAAGTAAAAGGACAGAGGGGTCTAGATGCGTTAAATGTTAGCTGTGAATACGCTATTTACTGAAGAGTTTCTAGAACCTGCGCATAGGACGCATCCTCTCATTTGCGAGACCACTGTAGTTTGTGTCCTGCACTGTGCTTCTGCTTCTTGGTGAAAATAGTCACATCTAGTAGAAGAATGAGTTTCGCCAGGGATTCCCTGCTTCTCGTTACTACCAGAACCGCACGCTCCAAGTCAAAACACCTCTTAAGAGATCATTTTCACCACCCTCAGCTACCAGTATTCGTTTGCCGCCTACCCAGGACTGCTGACATGAGATTGCCTCTAACCTCCATCCTATAGACACGATATATCATCATTTGCACCATAGTGATGCGGAGTGCGCCCAATCAGCTAAGCAGCATCTTCGAATCTAAGTACATCAACATGTAGCGGTAGGACAGATGAAATGTTTTTCTTTATAATGTAGAGCGCATGTTTCCTAATCTTGACGTCCCTTGAGCTCCTTGGTCGTAACACCCTCTGGTGTAATGATATGCACGACACCACCCCATCCACTCAGAGCATCGCGGTCCGTAGACGCTAGCAAGGCTTGCGCAAGAGTCTCAAACAATTGATCCTGATCCATATCTGGCTTGTAAAGAGTCTCACACATACCATACAAGTTTCCCGTGCAAGTACCAGACACCACAAAGCTCTTGTCATGGACAGTCGCACCAATCAAGTCCGAACCACTCAAGAAGGGTTCACCTTTTTCATCCAATCCAGCCACAATGGGTTCGATAAAGTACGGTCCGAAGCGCTTTTCGTACAAGAGGTTGCTCAAGAGCTTCGAAAACACTTTTGGCGTCATTTCTCGCTCCTCGTTCAGTTCGTAGAGTCCCAAACGATACTGCAAGACGTTCTTGACGGTCTGCACATCCGAGGCAAGGCCTGCGAGGCCCACGTAGAGTTTATCGCCCATGCGAAACACCTTTTCAAAGTCTGTGGCAACAGTCTGAGCTTGGATTCCAAGGCGACGATCGGCAGCAATGCCAACGCATCCCTTTCCAGCCATGGCAATCATGGCGGCGCCATTGTATTCTAGAATAGACATTGTTGGGTTTGAGAGGGAGGTTTGCAAAGGGAAGGTCTCAGTAGTTCAAGCAGTAAACTAGTGACAACAACAAAGTGATAGACGAGGATCGTTGCCAGAAGAGCCTGGAACCACACCGAAGGCTTCGGATCTTCGACTCCTTGGACTAAAACACTACTGTACTGAATGGTTTCAGAACAGTACTTTTTATTCTTGTATTCTTGTCAGATTGTTTGATTTGAAGGCGCGCCCAACCACTTCATTTGAAAAAGACGCGGGAGACCAAAACCCACGCACCTCCAATGTGTCATACTGAGCGTGGTGTAGAAAGTGCTGTAGACCACTTTTTGACTTTCGGCGCGGATGTTTTCCCTCCAAAGCTGTGAGGTCGCCTCACTCGTTGTCCTTTTCCCCCCATCAATATGGTTCAAGCTCCACATAAAGCGCTCGTGTTGCTAATTTGCAGCTATTTTGAAGCTAAAAGGTGGACATGTGTTAAATATATTCACCATGACAGCAACTACAATTGAGGTCAACACTTCAACAACACCTCTCAGCAGAGCTGCAGCAGCCCTAGCATCACCGAAAGCAAAGAACTTGGAATCGCATCATGATGTTTTTGTTTGCGACAAGAGCATGCAGGCAACCCCTTCACACCAGATACTGACCTCGGACAGTCAAACTATTATGGAATCTCCAAGGCATGCTCCCCCATACATGCCTCAGGCGCCCCAGGCTTCCCCGGCGTCGGCAGATGCTGCCCTGGCCTTGTCAAGGCTCTTTCACGCGCAGCCCCCACCGCCACCTTATAATCCTAGCCATCGACCACGACCGGTGCCTCGCAGCTTTTCGTGGGGCGCGCCACCAGTCCGACAACCACAACCACCACAATCCTACTATGGTCGAACTGGTCAGGACTGGCAACAACGCCCGTATTCGTCGGCAACCAACGTTGGTTGTCACAATGCTCCTGGTCCGACCGGAGTGTATGAGGTGGGTTACCCTCTTGTGGAAATATAGCCGTTGACTACTTGTCATATCGATCATAACGTCTCACACTCTTGTACTCTCTTGCTCTCTCCCTCTCTCTCTCTCCCTCTCTCTCTCCCGTCCCCACTACAGCCCCCACAATATCAACCAATCTACCCTTCGCCTGGCCCAAATCGTTCATCATCCTTCTTTCCTCATCCTCCTCCACCCTACCAACCTCCATCTAACAACTTCTACTACTCCTACTCCCCCAATGCGAACAAAAAACGCTATCTGGAGCACAACGATCAACATCAGCTGCAACGTCATTTGGTGACTCCCACTCCAAAGAAAATGAGAATGGATGGCTCGCCATCATTAGCAGCAATTCCACCGCCCCTTTTACCACCTGCCCCTCCTCAAGAAGAATATTCTCGCAAATCCAAATCTTTGGGTCTCTTGTGTGAGAACTTTTGCAAACATGATTGGCAGAATGGGATTGGCATTGACGAAGCAGCGAAAGCACTGGGTGTCGAGCGACGTCGCATTTATGACATTATCAACATTTTGGAGAGTCTGGAAGTAGTCCAACGCAAGTGCAAAAATCGTTATCATTGGTTGGGATTTGCACAGCTTCCAAAGGTCCTTGCGGAGATTCAGCATGAGGGTATCATGGAGGCACGTGAGTTGGCGGCCGAGGCCTTGGAGTTGGGCATCGTTAATGAGGCAGTGGTGATGGAGACATCGTCGTCGGGCGACGACAAGACTTACGCAATTAAAAAGTCGCTGGGTCGTCTGAGCCGACAATTTTTGCAACTCTATTTAGTGGGAAATAAGGTCATGTCGCTAATGGAAGCGTCGGACCGTATCATGGGCAAGACGGAAGAACCATCATCGGACTTGGAGTGTCCAGTGGAACGCAAGGCTGCCGTTTCCAAAGGGCAAAAGACCAAAATTCGACGACTCTATGACATTGCCAACGTGCTGGCATCGATTGGTTTGGTGCAGAAGCAGGAGGGGGAGAAACGCTCGCGTCCAACGTTTTCGTGGATCTATCACTGGACTCCTCGTCAGATTAGAGCCCTGCGCACGTCGCCTAGCAGCAAGAGCGGGGCAGGGTCTCCACAGAGTACCTCCAAAGCTGTGTTGGCGGGCATCAACGAGCATGGTGCTCGGGAGCCGCAGCATGCTGGCAGTTGTTGAAATCGAGTTCGTTTAATTGGACATATCACAAAACGTTTGACGAACCATCACTTCTAGCTAGCTCAAAGGCACAATCAATAGAGATTTGACAGGTTGTACAAATATTTATGGCTGTGAACGACAATGTATCAGGAGTTTGCTATTCGTCATTCCATTGTATGCAATAACTGAACGGTGTTCTCCTCGTGCTTGTGATGTAGGTAGGGAGTGCAACGGCGTTGCCAATGACCTGGGATAACCAGTCAGGTAACCCAGCTACGATACCGTATGCAAACCTGGTTTATGATTCTCATCGATTGATACATCCTTGTTTGACACCGGGCTCGCCTCTATGGCTCGTTTGCACAGGAGCGTTTGGTTGCACCGATTACCCGATTGATTCGCATCATACTCCGAGTAGCCCCAAGAACGAACACTTCGAGTAGAGTGAAGAGACGCAGCAGCACGGAGTGAAAAATCCGTTGGTGTTGTAGAAACTAAACTGAAGGATGCTACTTCAAAAAAGCTGATACTTTGGGAAATGATGTCTATTACTTTAAGGAGCGAAGCATGGATCTTCCTACATTTCTCCCTTGCCAATCTTCTCGCCTTGGACACCTCCGGTCCATTTGCTTTGGTTGTAGAAAAATTTCTCTTGGGCCATGGCCTTTCGCTGGGCTGGTTCCTTCAACGCCATGCGAATAGCACTTGCAGACTTGTTCACGTACTGTTCTCGTTTGATGAAGCAGAGAAAGAGAGTTAGTGAGAAAAGCCAGAACTGCAAGCCGACAAATTTGAGTCGAGCTAATCGAACGAACGCAAACCAAAACTGCCGTTTCCCAACCTCAACAAAACAACAATGACTCGTTCATTTTCTCGTCCACAGGATGATGTTCTTTCTTTCGTACCTGCAAATACGACATGCCAGCCATGCGCCAGACGGTTTGTGCTGCTTGTGGGGTTCCCATTGTGAAAGTAGTACTCAACGATGTGCTTGAAAAATACAATGCTGTTGTTGAGCGGAACATTGACGGTTTTCGCCAACGTCTGTCTGTCGCTGCAAAGATACTGAGTTCTACGTACAGACTGCATTTTCAATTCGAGCTCTGGTGATTATTTTCCACTTCGCGAGAGAGATTCCATAGTACTGGTACCGCCTACTACTGTCTCGATGAGCCCAAGCTACTGCCTGTGAGGTCCTCTCTAGCCAGTCGTCTCAAGGGTGATGGTTAGTAGAAGGAGCCTGCCTAGAAGGTTGATATGCGAAGAAGCGAAAGCTAACCAGCAACGACGGCAAAGGGTGTGCTTCTGGAGTAGTAATCGATCATGGCGGCGAAGCTCGACGCCTACGAACGTGGCTAATCTAATCACAAGCAAGGCGGACTGATAATGCCAACCAGCTCTCCACGGCTAGAGACAACTATGTCAGTATGGAAGGTTCTACTAGACTGACTGGCGTACTATGCGTGCTTCCCTCGTCTACGCAACCAAATAGACATGGCATGCTCAAAGAAAGCAATGCAGCGAAACAGACGTGGTTCGCTCTCTCAAACAGCCGGTAGCTGCTCAAGACGGATTCATTTCCTGCCACACCAGCAATCGGTTCTCCGAAGATCTCAGTATGGAAGACTGACTGGTGTACGACGCGGGCCCTCGTCTACGCGATCCAACAGATATGATATGCTCGCAGAAGAAACAATCCACAGGCAGCAGGTGTGATTGCGTCCAACAACAGGTAGAGTTGCCGATCGATTATCCAGGAGAAGTGCGTATCCACAATGGTTGCTATAATCGAAGGAGCAGCCTCGAAGAAGCTATCCATATCGACCCACATTTCCGAACACACATCTTCGCGCGCAAACGTCATTGACAGTACAACCAAGACAGCCCCGGAGGCTGTATCTACGCCGCTCCACCGTCAAGCTGAACTAGTGATTGGACTTGAGTCAGTGATATTTCAATTCATCCATGCTATGCATACAAAATTTAACTACATTCTATCATTCAACGCTCTCAGCGACCACGTCGATGTATCTTCCCAACATATATCCACCACCCAGGTGGCGTATCTCATTAGACCTTCTCAACTCCGATGTCGACTTCTCCGAAGGGGTTCATGGCAATCTGCTTTCCCCAATCTGATATCATATGCGTCAAGTGACCACGCTCCGACTCGTGCGCCGCCAACAATACGCATTCCTTGATTGACTCGTGGATCTGCTCCAGCTTGGCACCAAAGCAACGGATACGTTCTTCTTCAGCACCACCATGAAAGTTCGGCACCATTGGGTCAGTCCAGCCGCAATCTTCGAATTCCAACAGAGTAGGGTCATCCATGGACAAATGAAAGGCATCCAATTCATGAGGTTGGTGCATCCAAGGGTAGATGCTTAGTGGGCGGACAGGACTGACGTTTCCGACTGCAACTGGGTGGAAGCGTCCAAAGTCGTTGCAGTCTGGAGTGATATAGTGGTTGGTAGAATCCATCGTCACGTTGTCAAAGGACTGGGGAGGCACCGTTGCTCGCAGTGTCGATGGCAAGCGGTGCTGGATCGGAGGAGTGGCAGGGTTGCGCTTGTGACGCTTTGGGGGGGGAGGAGGCGACAAAGTAACGCCACTCTGCTTCTTGACCTTGACACCCTTGTTAACTGCGCGCTTGGCCGAGAAGTAGACATGAAGCAAACGATATTCCAGGTCTTCCTTTCCGTCTGCTCCGTACTGTAGAACAAGATGAGTGAGATGCTGTTCAAGTTTTGAAGTTTCACAAGTTTTTCATGTGTGGAACGTACCATCGTCCACAACGCGCCGCCCTTCTTACTGCTGTACTCTGCTTCCCCCTTCGGATAGCAGTATCGTTGCTGAATAGCTGTTGGTTGAGGAAACTGAGGACCACTCAAACTCCATTGACAATTGGGATCTGGAACATTCGGCATGACATTTTGCATCAAGTTGGATGGAACCTTGGGCAAATCAACGGCGCTGATGTGCTTCTTCTTCTTCTGTGGCTTGAGCAAGACGTAGAGACCGTCTGCGCAGCAATGGTCATGTGAGTTGTTGTGCATGGCCAATGAACAAGTGCAAACGATTTTGAAACGTACCTGCAAATTCAAAAGGTGGAGGGGACAGTTTGAGGCCATCGGGCCCCACTGGAACGATCTGAAACTGCAAGTGATCTGGTGGTTGACGGTTCTCGTGGATGGATTCAAAGACGGCGCGAACATCGTCGTCGGATAAACGTCTTACAGTGGCCATTGTGTGTTTCGTTCTTAGTGTTTTTTCAATCGATTTATTGTGTGGGTTGGAAGGAGGCATCGGGATGAGACTTGGAGCAAATGTAACATTCGCAATACGCTCGCTCATGTTTTGATGTTTCAAAAAATGTGGGAAAGATGAACGGACAAATTGTGTGCCAATTCCCACGTAGCTCCTACGTACTGTCAGCTCATCACAAAATCGAACGCCGCCGTGGAATCTGTGTGACCATGGGCATCCAGCTATGAACGGATTCACATCTGCTTCCTTGAAGATTAACATGAAAGTTGAAACATGAACGGTAGGTACTCCACGGCCTATCAAGGTGGGGCCAGCTGGCCTGGGAGGGATGAAGATTGGCACGATACAGCGAACGAAAGCCTTCAGCTTCCACCGATGGGTAGACATGAACGTTGGGTTGACTCGCCCGTTTGATCATCTGATAGCATCCTTTGGGGTAACATAAGATCATCAACTTTCCACAATAAGGACTTCATATCTTGCCACCACCGCTCCTCGTTCATTCCTCTAATTGTGTGTCGTTGCGTACATTCTTAGAGCACCTCTGCAGTCAGCAATCTCGGTGTTTCGATTGTCAAGCTATTGGAGAATCGTCAATATGTTGTTCAATGTGGCGGTTTACCAACTAGCTCGTACCTACAGTAGCACATCTAGTCATCAGTGAGGCACATTTTGACAGCTATGAAGCTGGGTCCAGTTCGTTATGGATCCCAAGAAAGTACTCAAACAAACTCACGATGAACGCTCTTCAGGTGGATGATTCTCTGGCCAGTGAGTTTTAAGTAGATTATTTAGCAAACAACGACTTGGAGTCTACACTTGACAGTGTTGGTTGGCTTCACTTTGCGCTTACTTGCATCTTCTACAACCAAAACGATGGATCGGTTGTAGGCCTCCTTGTAGAGTTGACGGAGCACGAGATTGATTTTGGTCTCTGGATCCAACTCAAACGTAGTGAACGCACCGGTGGTTAGGGTCTCATCCAAATGAATCTCTCCTACAGGTCGCACTCCTGGCATGCTACCCATAAGGAACGCTCCTGTTACGCGCTTCTCATGCAGTTGAGTCATGAATTGACGTACAGGAAGAGGTTCGTGTATCATCTTTGTAATCACGCCATCACACAACAACGAATCATCCGGTGCTGCCATGGCTTCGGTGATAGCATGGCGGAGAACATGTTGTGTGAGTCCATACGTGGCACTGTCACTCTTTGGGAACCAAACAATGGTATGATCAATCACGAAAGCAATGTTGGAAAAGTTGGTTTCGGCAACATTCGGTTCCAATAGTTGTTGGCAGTTCTCGCCATTGGCGGCGACTTCGGCCGTGAATAAGAGCATGTCGGAACCGTGCGGTTGCGCCATTTCTGCTGACAAGTGTTGATGGCCCATGTTGCCATGATGCGCCGCCCGATTGTTGAGAATGGGATAAAAGGCAGATCCCGTGTATGGACCTGACAAGGAATGCAACCTTGGTGGTGCAGAAGGATTGATGACGACGCTTCCCGGTGGTGGAGGTACGGAACTGGCGTGCTGTCCAAGTACCTGAATGGTAGACTGACCCACACCAATGGGGCCTTGTCCAACGCTCTCGCGATTCCCGCCCTGCGCTTCGATGCGGACGTAGAAACATGATTCAGGGTTTTCACGTCGAGTCGACAAGATTTCTGCCTTGTTGGTATCGGCAAACTGTCGCAAAGCAGTACGGACCATTTCTTCAGCCTGAGCTCGACGGTGAGGCAAATCTTCACGCAAGATGCGCTCGAATCGCATCCGTAACGACGACGCTTGGTCACCGGCGACGTCTTGTAGACGCTGCGTCAAGACACTGGCTTGTAGAAGATGCACGCCAAAACGAAGACGAACAATGCCATCCACTAGCTTTCTCACCTTTTCCTCCATGAATGTGAATCCCAGACGGTAGTCATGATCATGGTTCGGGTCATTTGTGCCGCTGTCATTGACATTGTGGGTGTCGCTCAGAGTCGTCTCTTCCTTCTCTACTACAACTAGCTGAAGTCCCTCAAAGACATGAAATCCATGAAGAGCGCTTTGGTTCATGACAGGTTTGCCTCCACTGGCCGTGGGAGAAGGCTCTTCCAGAGCTGCGTTGCCGCTTTTGCCGTCTGCGTCGCTTTTAGTCGTCAGTACGGGTTTGGCAGAAACCACCATGGAATTGAGGTATCGACAAGAAGGATTAGATCCAAAGGCATGCGGAGGATTCTGATCCGGTTGATCGGATGGGAAGATTGCGTGACCCAGATGGTGCTCCAAGAAGTTGAGGTGAAACTCAGCACTTTTGACCAACATTGCCTCCTTCGCTGTATGGTTGTTGTCGTTGTTCACAGTTTCATTGATAATCCCGTTTGTAGACAAGACCTGCTGTTCGAGCTCGGTGCTCTCCCAGGGAGCCGTGGAGGGGTGGGTGTTGGCGAATGTCATGGTATACAACAATGAGACGCTGATTGTCGATTGTGATTACCCGATATCGTATTTGTGTATCTTCGGATCAATTTTGGGCACTTTGTGTGCGTGGCTTGAAAGAAATCTGACAATTCGGGGAATTTTGACAGAGTGTAACCATGGAATAACGCTGTTTCGTAGAAAATACATACACTTCACTTCTTATCCATGGCCAGCTCTGTTGAAGTACATGTTACATGGATCAAGATCAGATCACCATCCATCTGTCACACCACCTGTCAGCTGTCACCCGTCAGCTGTCAAATGCGTGATGCACACATGTTGTGTTCGCCATGCTCAACCCAAGCACGAGCAGGACCCAAGCGAAGACAGAGGGTCGATTGATACTGTTGTTGTTACAACGTTTCTTGCTAGGGTTTCCTCCAGGAGACGTCTCCGATGAGGCTCGTCGAGTAGCCCTTCGGGGATATGCGCATGCGGTTTCGTCTCTGGCGCGAGTGTTGTTGTTTTCGCAGCAGCAAGATGGCTCGTCGTCGTCGTTGTTGACACGGCAATCTCAGATAGCAGAAACAGTAGTTTCTCTCGGTGGACTCAATGATGCGGCAAGGACGTATCTGCGAGGACAAGATTCGAACTTTGTGCAGTTGGTACAAACAACTATCGTCCCTTTGACAATATCCGATGGTGATGATGACAATAGTACTGTGCGAACGTCTACAGGTCCAGATACTACAGTACAGAAGGAAACGCTTCCGTTTCGGCCTGAATCGTTTCGTCCGATGGTGTTGGGTTCAGGTCGACTGGCTGCTGCCTTTGTGGCTGGTTTTCAACGATTGGGAGTACCCAATGATAACCTGGCTTTGTTTTCTCGTTCACCACCACCCGCCGTCTCCCACAACGACCACATGACAACCGAAACTACAACGGCGAACCCTGCCCATCCGTTCCAAACTTGGCTTCAACTTTTGGGACCTGGCCATCCTGCTCCGCGGCGTTGGTATTCTCCAGAAACCTTGGGCGTCCAGAAGAATGAGGGTGATGATGATGATGTTTACTGTCCCGACGTAATATTCTTGCTCATCAAACGCAAGGCATTTGATAACCTTGAGTTTCGACAGAGTTTTCAGTCCTTTTGGGATCGTTGTGGCCGTCCAGTTCTAGTCAACCTCATGGCAGGTAAACCATTGGAGTTGTTGCTGTTGGAGCATACTAATGCTCATGGAAGCGGCGGCGGCAACGAACAAACAGTGGTGGTGGTGGAAGAAGTGGTAGTACGAGCCAACGTTTTAGTGTCACATCCCGGTGCCGGAAATCTGTTGTGTTGTTCCAAACAACGTCACAACCCTGACTTTGCTCCTGCCTTTTGCGTCCTGTCGCGTTTGGGACAACTCTTGCCATTCTCCAGAAAGGAAATGCTGGGCAAACTCACGTTTTTCACGTCAACCGTACCGTTGGTATTTATGAACGAGTTCGACCAGGCGCTACATCATGCCAAGGAGGACAACAGAAGCGTCGTCCTGCGTCACAACAACTTGGCTGCTGCCTGGACGGAACGTATCGAAGTGTCGAACGATCTTCTTGCCACCACTACTACCGATGCTGACATTGAAGGAGCAGACGTTCTCACAGACCTGGAAGAAGTGGCGATGAAGTATATGGAGATTTATCTTGGCTTGGCCTAATGCGGGACGTGAGAAAGTGCGTACGGTGTGGCAGTCTTCGTCCACTAAGACGATTCTCAAGCCATTCTGGACGAAATACGATGGAAGATTCCGGAATAATGTGGCTGTCTTTCTGGATATAAATGGTACGGAGGAGGACGCTAGCTGAGGCGATCAGCTGCTGCAGAGCCAGCACCTGTTTTTGTAGGCGTTTCGATTGTCAAACTGTTGGAAGCCAAGACTACACATGTTAGCATGTTATCGACTCCATGAATCGCTCTTTAATTTCAAGCGCAGATAATGGTATTTCTTTCGCATTCTTGTCGTTCCCTGCGTTGATGAAGAAGTGAATGAACTTAACCCTTGACTGCATCATACTCGCCAACTTGTTGGGGTCGTCTGTCATTCCCCAGCTTGAGATCCCAACAGATTGGGCCATAGCGCTGAGGTTGACACCCTTCGCCGAGAGGGTTGGTTGATTGCCGGTCGATCCCCAGCTCCCATTGTCTAAACAAATGACAGAGATGTTGTCTGGAGCCATTGTAGCAAGATCCAAGAACTGATTGGGATTGAAAAAGAACGAACCATCCCCATCAATGACGTAGACATGGCGATCCAAACGTTCCATGGCCAACCCAATACCAACTTCCGTAGCGGATCCCAGTGCGCCCAACATATAGAAGTTGGCTGCTCGATCCCTAGCACCGTACGCCTCCTTTGCTGGGAATCCAATCTGTGGCACAACGATATCCTCCTCCTTGACGTTCTTCAGAATAACGTCAATGGCTTCATGTCGAATTAGAGTGGGTTGACCTTGGTACCCTTTCACACTTGAAGTCACTGGATTGAGTTGTGGTGCACCAAAGACGTGAAAGTCTGCACTGTTTGTTTCCCAAACTTGTGGCGACAAGAGATAAACCTTGACTTTCTTTTGCTCAAAGCAATCGCCGACACTGCTCTCCAGGTCCGCCAGATCGTTACCGGACTCCACGATCTGATACTCCACATCGATGGCTTGTAGCAAGTCTTCAATCTTGCTTCCAAATATGCGCTGGGCTTCAATTGGTTCTTGATAGTGGCCACGCCATGAGACAAAGATAGGGAGAGCTTCTTGATACAACTTTTGTAGGGTGTACAGTTCTGTAATCATATTTCCTAGGCCACTGTTTTGAATCATGAGGGCAGAGCGCTTCCCCGCCAAGGATCGCCCAAAGCAGAGACCTAGTCCTGTCGATTCCCGAGTAATATTGAGAATGGACATGGTGTCTGGCACATGACGAACAAGCGCATTGAGTTTGTTGCAGGGCAAATATGCAATCTTGTCAACGCGGTTGCTGCTCAACGCATGCCAAATCTTTTGCGAGTTGTTCATTATGATACCCCCGTTATTGCTGGTGTTGTTGACGAACGGCTTCGTACACCTACCCCGCAACTAACTCTGTGGTTCTGATCCTGCTGAGTTTGACAGAGTGTTCTCCCTTGTGAAACTTGTGATCTTTGTGAGATGCACCTTGAACGATCCTGTCAAATGTTTGATGGGCTCGGAAAGATATTTTCTTCGCGAAACTGCTCCGAAACTTCAACCTGGCTGCGAACCAGTGTTCGGGTTATATGGCACTTAATAATTCATCTCATGTCCTCTAGTCTAGTAGCAGAACAAGTCGCCTTGCAGATCATCCAATCTATGCTTATAGTTGTTGCTCGGTACTGTGTTTACTACTTCACCGCGGACGGTACAAATGGGTGGTGGCGTGAAAGACTCTTTTTCAATGGTTTCTAAGTGTGCGTGTGTGTGCGAGCAGATTGTGTGGGTAGTAGTAAGAAAAGCTTTTGTAGTCGCAATTTTCCAGCTGGATGGTAGTATAAGTAGCTCGCGTGTGCTCCTTCCGCTGGTTGGTAGGGAGGGACGTTTCGTCGTCAAACCATATGCAATGAATGGCCGGTACGTAATAGTTTTACTTCGCTCCATTCGGTCTCGCACCATTTGGTTGTTGTTTCTTGCCATTATTTACGGGTGTATTTTTCAACCATAATTTGGAAGCAGCCTCCACTTGCGGTTTCAGCCATGTGGATGCGCGTGGCATGGCTCGTCTTGCCGCATAGTCGACAATGAAAGTAGGAAGGATTGGGGACACTTTTAGCTCACAAATCAACCATACTCTTGTGTATTCCTGCAGGAAGGCAACAGCAAAGTCCTGGTGTGAGTGTCTTCCATGAAACAGGATACTACATCGCTGACATTAACATTAACATTTACTCACCTCCCCGCGTCCGTCTGGATTTTTTTCTGCGTACCAGATTCCCTTCGCGTTCTGTAGCACAACATTGGTGCACTCTGGATCCAGAGAAAACACCATGTAATGTCCATCTGGATGTGGACGATAATTGTGAATAGCAGCAATGTTGAGTCGGAATTTGGACAAGATGAACTTCGCTCGCGTCGTGGAGGGTTGTCCATAATGCCTCAACTCTCTGCCAGTCGATGGATCAATAGGTTTCTCATCATGGTAGCCGCTCTTCAGGTTTTCTGATGAGAAGAATTGTACACCGCGTACAGTCGGAATAGTGTTTGGGTAGGATTCAAAGTCCAGCAAACACTCCCAAACAACGTACGGGGGTGCCTTGACGTCTACCACAACGTATCCGGACCCCTCACGGCCCATCTTCGATTGTTCCTGCAGGCGTTCTCCCGCCAAGAGACGTTCCTTCTGAGAGTTGGAGAGTCTTGGCAGTGTAAAAGGGAGCGGTTCAGCATATGCCGCTGGCGTATCGGCTCGAATAGCATCGACTTCAGCGTTTCCATTCACCTTTGGTGCTGCTCCCGTATTAGGAGCAAGGACAAGTTCTTCCTCGGGATTCCTTCGGTTCTTGATGACTGGGGACATTGTTGATGCTGGATCTCTTGTTCCGTTCGATCGAGCCTTCCTCTTTCGAAACTCTAGAGCCACGTCGACAGTACCCATGTCATCCACAATGACACCTCCTAGACCCCCAATCGACGCCGCGTCGGCCACGACATCTAGCGCAGTCTGCTCTGTTCTCAACGCTGGATTTCTGTCAGACGAGTTACTTATTCCTGTTCGGGTTTTGGCTTTCTCAAGTACAGCTTTGACTCTTCTTCTAACTCCTAGTGGAGACTCTTTTCTTTTGCTGAAACTCGTAACGTCATCGTCCTTGGTGGCGCGCAGAGTCATATGCGAAGGCGAGACCATTTTTTGATGTTGTTCTTTCCAAGTGGAGCTTATTCTTGATTGAGGAGACGTAAATCCTTCGACACAAGCGGCTGCGCTCAGCACTAACAGAGCCGAGGCCATTTGGCGATGCAGTGGAGCCATGGTGGTGTTCTATTGTACGTACTATTATCGAGAACGCTTTCGTGTGTGAATGTTATGGATGTATATGCGGGGGGGATCGACGATTGGTGTGGCGCTTGTCGACGGAAGGGAACGCATCATCATCACACCACACCGTGCAGGCACAAGACTTGCTCAGACCGTTTTTCCTCAGTGCGTTTTTGAACACGTCACACGACCATCACCAATCACTGAGTTTGAGGGAGGGCGATGTGTTACCATATCCCGCGGTGGACGTTGAAAAATCTGTGAATAACTTAGGGATACAGGCAACTGGAACGTTCCCAACCGTCATGTGTTCGCACCTGCGTCAGCCTACGTCAGCATCGATTTGGGTTATGGGCACTACACATTGACTACACTACAGCCAGTGAGTTCACAACGACGGGATTGCATTCTGCTGCCGTGGTGCACCCAATAGGAAATCTGCAAGTTACGTCGTCACATCGCACTACGTTGTACGGTCGCGCACTGCAGGAAAAAGACTGTGGACACCGCCGCACTAAGGACACAACTCTTTGTTTTTGGTAAGTGGTAGCAGGACCATGAGGACTAAGCATTGGCACACTGTCAATGAGGTCCTGCGTATCTTTCGTTGACCACAGACGGCACCAGTGGGATGTTCTAGACAAAGCGCGAAGCAGAGGCAAATGATTGAGCTTGTTTGAGGGGTGAATCGCCACCACAATGTAGCCGTTGCTGGTTCGGCTTTATCGCGATCTGTTCTTGTTTTCGCGATGCTCCTTGGTTTGCCAGCCTTCACCGCCTGCTTGTGTCCAGCTTGCACCAGTGCATCGCTATCAGCAAAGCGCTCATGTTGTTTGCGTGGGGAATGAAATCGACTATCGACTGCGTCGTCATTGTTCATAGTGCCAATGCCTTTTTTCACCACTGGTCGTCGCTGAATTACGTCACTGTACAATTTGTACGGCGCGTACAGAGGCGAAAAGCGTTCTGTCTCCAGCACACATCACATTTCTCACACAATTTCACACTTCCGTCACAGATTCATTAACCAAACAACCAACACAATGTCTGACTTTATGATCAATTTCCTTGCCGGTGGCTTCTCTGGTGCCATCGCCAAGACCTGCACCGCCCCTATCGAGCGTGTCAAGCTTCTCATCCAGACCCAGGATGCTAACCCAAAGATTATCTCCGGAGAGGTCAAGAGATACACCGGTATTGTTGATTGCTTCAGCCGTGTTGCCAGTGAACAGGGTATCGGTGCCTTCTGGCGTGGTAACTTGACCAACATTATCCGTTACTTCCCTACCCAGGCTTTCAACTTTGCCTTCAAGGATCAAATCAAGGCCGTCTTCCCTAAGGCCGACAAGAACACTGAGTTCGCCAAGTTCTTCCTCGTCAACATGGCCTCTGGAGGTCTTGCCGGAGCCGGTTCCCTCATGATTGTCTACCCACTTGACTACGCCCGAACCCGTCTTGCCTCTGATGTCGGTGGCGGTAAGAAGCAGTTCAACGGTCTGATTGACTGCCTCAAGAAGACTGTTGCCTCTTCTGGTGTCGGTGGTCTTTACAACGGTATTGGAGTTTCCGTTGTTGGTATCATTCCTTACCGTGGTACTTACTTCGGTCTCTTCGATACCCTCTCTGGTTACAACCCTTACCAGAAGGACACCAATGGTCTTCTCCGTGCTGGCTCCAAGTTTGCCTGCGCCCAGTTCTCTGCTATCTCTGCTGGATACGCTTCCTACCCATTCGACACTGTCCGTCGTCGTCTGCAGATGCAATCTGAGAAGCCACAGGAGGAATGGGTGTACAAGGGTACTGCCGATTGCTTCGCCAAGATTATGAAGGACGAGGGAACCACAGCTCTTTTCAAGGGTGCCGGTGCCAACGCCCTCCGTACGGTCGGAGCTGCCATGGTTCTTGTTCTCTACTCTGAGATCACTGCTGCTTTCGCCACTGACAAATAAACAGGAAATTTTAAACAACACGATGAGGTGTCATTCAAGAGCTTTCTTGTCGAGAACAACCTGCATAGAAGTCGAAACGTCGACAAAATCGTACAATACAGACAGTAAATGATGATAGGTATATGTAAAAGTCTTGCTACTTTCAAGAGTCTATTGTACATACGGAGAGATCCTTTTAGCTTTCTTGAGTGGTTCGTCCAAATGCATGCTTGTGTCATTCGTCACTCACTGCGTATCACCAGGGGGGCAGTGAGACGTCCACGTCGACAAAATCGTTCCATGTTGACAGTGTATGATGTGATAGGTTTATGTTACAGCCTTGCTGGTCTACTGACAGAACAGCTAGCCAGCCAGCCAGCCAGCCTACTGTATAAAGAAAGTCCTTGTATGCAGCATTGCGGAGCTGCCTTGAATGGCTCGTCCACTCAGTGCGTGTTTGTATTATTCGTCTCTCAGCGCTTGTCATAATATACTCAGTGATGATACTGCAGAAAAAGAAGCGTGACTCAAGATTGGCTATATGGATGTAGCGCTCCTCCAAGCTCATCTGCTGTCCCGTATCCTCGTTCGTCAACAGGAACAATAGAGACATGCAAAAATGTACTAGACAATATTATAGAAATGAAATATGTTATGATCGTTTGACAGTCTTGGCAGATAGACCTCAAACATCAGCCCAAAGTGACCGATACACATCAGGTTCTTTGACCCACCATGAGGGCGACGTGAAACTGTCCTCTTGGTGGTGGCGGGGGTGGTGGTGGGACTACTTCCTTGAGCATTTGAGGAGCTGGGTTCATCATGAATTCTGCCCGAGCAGGGGCACAAATCAAGCACTCGGCTGTCTTGCACTTTTGCAAGTGTGCCAAGGCCTTCTTGTACTTGCCACAGCGAGGTACGGGACATTTTCGCGCTTGACACTTGCTGACGTGATTGCAGAGTGTACGGACTGCGTAGCAATGGGTGCATTCTGGACAACGTTCTCCCAACTGGACGGTGCATAATGAATTGTGTACAATGTTCTTGATGGCTTGCTGCTTGCTAGCCAGATTCGAATCGACATCACTGAAATTGCTGCTGGCTTCGGATGTCAGCGAGACAGATGCCACGCTGGGTGAGGCGGCTCGAGAAGGATGGATGCGTCTGGGGGAAACCATCGTGTAATTCGAAAGTCGATCTTTGAACCGGGCAAAGAAGTGAAGGGGGTGAAGTCAAAGTTGCTCAAGAGGCGGATGCAAAAGATTAAAACTGGCCAAAGAACCTTCTCCACAATATTCGGCAGGCCGTTATGATCAACAAAATGCAGTCTATGCAGAGGAGAGTGATGCGTTCACAATAATCGTGACCACATTACATGAAAATTGTGAAGGCCATAGTGAAAATTCTGAACTTGGAGAATGAAAACCCATTCCCTCTAAGTATCAAAACCATTGTTTAACGACTCCCGTCAACCGATATTAAGAACATTACTATTAAACGGGCTTGTATCAACGGATGATAGTCTTTCCTATCTTTTCTGATAGATAGTACAAGCCTGCCGTTCAAAACTGCTTCCAACAGCGAAGGCAGCCTCAATTTTGTTGTCATAAGCGCCGGCTAGCACTCATCTTTCTTAGATACTCAACGCCAGCATCAGTTGAATATGGCTGAGAAAGGCAACCTTTATCGTCTTTTCATTTTTTAATCCAACACATTTCTTGTTTGCCTTCGTTCGTGAGGGATAGTATGTAATCCCGCGATACGACTATCTGCAAACTAGGCTACTAATTTCCTCTAGTGTACAGATTTATTGAGGTGGTGCCTTCTCATTTATTTGTTGGTTCCGTCCGTCACATACTAGACAGCGCCTTCTTCTTTCGTTAGAGCGGGATACTCAGGACTCCCGCGCTATGGCTATCACTATAACTAGACCATCAACCTTCCAGCGTGTGCCTTTCTTGAAGCTTGGTAAGTCTTCGCCATAGCAAACCGAATGACAGGTACCGCGCCGCCACCGTGCTACAACGTGGCTGTTTGGTTACCCAGATTAGCAAGCGAGAGGCAAAACGGAAATCACGCCAATCATAGCAATAAGTGGATTCGGGAGGAAGGCCGCCACCGTGCTAGAATGTGGGTGTCTGGTATTCAGATTAGTGAGCCAGAATGGAAGAGGTCGCGTCAATCATAGTGGAGACTCCAGGCCGCCACCGTGCTGCAATGTGTGTCTGGTAGGTTTACCCAGATTAGTAAGCGAGAAGGGAAAACGAATATCGTGGAAATCACGTCAATCGTAGCAGTGGGTTTGGACAAGGAAAGATTCCCGAGGTTGCAGTAGATGCAACTGACGTGTCTAGTTATATATTAAAAGGAAATGAGTTTGCAAACAACGACGTTAGCTCACCACCCCACCAGGTTACGGCAGCAGCACCAAAGATTGGTAACGTGAAGTACATGGCAAAGTGGTGGCAAGCAAACGCGAAGTATACGTAGACATACTTTCTTTGCCAACTCAATTGAAATTCCTTTTGAGCTGTAGCACTCGACAATTTTGGCAAGTACTTCACACAACAGCAGACTAGATGAGACTCTTGACCATATCTTGGAATTTTCCTCACCTTTCCGAGTGAGACCTTCAAGCTAGAGCTTGATGCACACCGAGACACCAAGACCAGAGCGGCAGGGTCTCATGCAAACATTTATGGCTTACTTACTATCTAGCTGATCGTAGTCGGGTCAATAGTGACTGGTTGCTAGTGACTAAATTTTTCGAAAGACTAGGAATTTGAATCGAATTTGAATTTGTGAAACTCCCTCCAAGCTTTGTTGACCCTCGGAAACCACGCCCGCGCATCCAAACTAAAGCAAGACCATTCTGAATTCTGTGACACGAACTGCAGATTTGGTTCATTCAAGTGCTCGACTCAAGAAGGGGCTGGCAAGGAATACCACAGAGCTTGATCACGGCTTCATCTTTGTCTTCATCATGATACGGAAGATTGCCCTTGTTCTGCTGGGGCTGATAGCCATTGTTCTGCTGCTTTCGCGATCGTCTACCTCACAAAATCTTCAGAGATCACTTCAAAGTGGAGCTCGACAACACGAGGATGATGATCCACCTGAACGAGACGTGCATGTGTCATCACAACAGCAAGATACAGCTCCCTCCTGTGTCTTTCGGAGTTTTGAGACCCGGGTGCTTGTGGAGTTTGCAGGGAATGCAACAACAATAGATGAATCAGACGATCTCATTGACGCGTTTCGGCAAGCGTACGCAGCGAGCCACAATTGCACCTCAGGGGAACGTATACTAGAGAAAATAGAGATAGTGAGCAACACCTCTATGCTGGTGGGGCCGCACCTCTTTGCTGTGGTGGGGCGATGTGCGGGGTGCAATGATTCCTTTGCATTCTTCTCATCGCCCTCGAATCAAACAAGACGAGCGTTGCAAGCAGCGGAACCCTGTAATTGCGGAGGCCCACCAGAAACTCTCTTCGTGAATGCTTACAATAGTTCCCTTCAAAGCATTCGACAACCTGGGAATGTGTCAGAGGGAGTATTGGAAGTCTCAACAGCGACCGAGCTGGACCAAATACCGTGTCCCGAGCAACTTACCGAGTTCCAATCTTATGTGGCAGTATCATTGTCTGCGGGAGTTGACCTAGATCCCATGGACGCTACTTTGGTGGAGTCGTCCTTGGTGGAAAGCTACGCCCTCGCGAATTCGCTGAATCCTGACTTGTGTGATGAGACGTTTCGTACCATCAACAGTGTAGTCCTTGTGTCAGAAGAGCAGATGCCAGACAATGTGCTTCTATTTCGCGTTGGTGCAACGTGCAGTGGCTGCAATGAAGCGCTACATGATGTTGCGCCTATGAGTAAGAGGAGACTCGGTGGGGGGTTTGCCATAAGAAGGTTGCAACAAGGGGAATCGTGTTATTGCCCACCCCAAGTCGAGCGTCGGGGTCCCACAATAGAGGAAGTGGGGTCGTATTTCAATGCTACTCTTTCGGCGTTGCAGGCTGAGTCGCAGTTGCAGAGCATCTCGTCAGTTGTTCTTGTCGGTGTCGAGGAAGTGGAGGAAGGGACAGAGCTTTCAAGCGCACCAACAGGACCATCTGTGCCAACTCCTCCCGAACCAACCGTTCTTGCTCCCATTCTAATCCAGCCGACTACAGTCCTCGCACCTTCATCCAACTTAACTGATATGGCTCCGATAGTAGTTCGACCAACGAACCTGGAAACTCCTTCACCTGTTACACCGGCACCTGTTACATCAGCTCCTGTCACAGCTGCACCATTTGCTGAAACGTCGGCTCCCGCAACACCTTCACCCATCACGTTACCGCCCACAACGTTCGCACCAACCACGTTGATGCCCACAACACCAAATCCCACTTTGGCAGCCCCAACCACAATAGCACCCAATACCTTGCCACCATTCTCGCAAGCACCAGGAACCTTACTGCCGACAACCCCAGGGCCGACAACACCACGAGACATACCGCCTGGGACTGACACGGATTGCAATCGAGT
Source organism: Herpochondria borealis (assembly GCA_032274145.1). Taxonomy (NCBI): domain Eukaryota; phylum Rhodophyta; class Florideophyceae; order Ceramiales; family Ceramiaceae; genus Herpochondria; species Herpochondria borealis. Next base: position 6,350 of record JAVCKV010001447.1, on the reverse strand, counting down.
GGAATTTGACAGGAGCATCATTGTTCAGTTGAACATCAACTTTCCCCTAAATGAGACAGAGTTCTCGAATCTCGCAGAAGTTGTGCGGACAACCTATTCTGGAACTCACATGTGTGACGAGGGGCAACGTGTTGTCGAATCCGTGCATCTCGACCTTGATGACGACTACCAAGGATTGCTGCCATCCGTGAACCCACTCTCCGTACGTTTCCGGCTAGTTGGATTCTGTGAGGGGTGCGAGGAGGAATCTTTCTCGCTGTTCCGGATAGAGAACGCTGCAGGTGCTGCAAGCGAAAGCCGGAGGCTGCAGGACAACACTGCAGCATGCGAATGCCAAGGACCGCTGCTAGCAGAATTCTCTAGCCTTTTGGCTGCCAGAATTGCTCTCTCGCAGCAATCAAGTAACCTGGACAGTGTTGACAGCTTCATCAAGGTGGAAGAGGCCGTTAATGTTGTTTGTGGTGCTCCAGGAGCCACGTTTCAAACAGCAGTAATCATCAACTTTCAAAGTTCAACTGAGGTGGATACAAGCAATGTCACTGTTCTGGAAGCGCTCAGTCCTGAAATCCAGATTGTAGCTCAGAGCTTTGCTGATGTTTTCAATAGGTTGAATCGATATGACGATGGAAACTGTGACGCACCGTACTTTCGGTTGGTTCAGAATGTCTCTTTCGTATCAACTCCATTCACATACAGAAACCGTCGTCTACAACAAGACAGCTTCCGCTTTTCTCTCAGTTTCAACATAAATGGGCTGTGTCGAGGGTGCTCCCCTGATACAAAGCTCTTCTCTAACAGCAGACGACAGAGATTGCTCTCAGCTAATCACCTTCACCAGCGCGTTCTTCAAGATTCAGGGACGTGCTATTGCTCACCCGAAGCTGAAATTGGTCCCCCCGACACTGCTCGCTTCACTGAGCAGCTTGTTGACAGACTTGATAGTCTCGCCACTAGCAATGAACTCCAGAGTATATCCGGAATCGCCGACTTTGAGGAACTTGTCAGTGCTGATTGCAGTTCTGATGTTGTGATGGTTTCAAAGATCCTAACAATCGATCTAGCCGGCGCACCGTCTCTGACTTCGGAGCAACTCGTTGCATTCCAGGACGACGTCAAGAACGGGTACAACACGCTTAAGGGGCCATTCTTCTGCGACCCGTTGTTCCGAGTAGTTCAAGATGTGGAGTTTTTCGGAGTTGAGACTTCCCCAGAGGACGTGGCATCATACAACTTTCGTGTGCGAGTTAGATGTCGTGGCTGCACTGACGCAGATCCTTTGCTCGATGGGATCCGTAGATCCTTACGCAAAATGGTATCTCCTCCAAATATGAATCGACAGAGGCGAGATCAAGAAGAAGGAGCCTGTTTCTGCGCGGTGGGGGCTGTGGATGGAAACCCAGATGCAACGCTCTATCGGATTGTTTTAGAGGCTGACCTCGGCACAAACTCTGTTTTGAGTGGATTGGTGCTCACCATCGCGAACATTGTTGAATCTCCGGATCCACAAGATACTGGTCCAGTTTCAGTGGCGGACCCCACTTCTGCTCCCGGTCCTCAAGATACTGGTCCAGCTTCAGTTGCGGACCCCATTCCTGCTCCCGAGCCACCAGATGGTGGGCTTCCCATTGCAGGTCAATGGTCACGGCTGTCGGAGCCCTTCTCCCCTGAAAGCAGTGCAGACTCCTTTGGTTTTTCAGTGTCAATGTCCGGTGACGGCAACACCGTTGCGATTGGATCACCATCGTTTGCAAGGGGAACAGGGAGAGTGCAAGTTTTCCGTCTGAGTGAGGCATGGCTGCAACTAGGTGATGGCATCACGGTGGGCGACGGCGCTTTTCAGCTGGGATTCAAAACAGCGATATCAATGAATGGACAAATAGTTGCTATCTCTGGTTTTCAAGGTGTTTGGGTCTATCAATTTGACGGATTCATCTGGTCGCAACTCGGAAACGCCATATCAGAGAGCTTGACCCCGGTCCAAGGGCTTTCACTCTCTATGGCCGGAGACGTAATTGCAGTAGGCCACCCCAACGGTGGATCGGAAGCAGGTGGCAGCGTCCAGGTGTATGAATACTCAGGTGGCAGTTGGCAGCAGAGGGGTGGAGATCTTGAGGGCTCTGGCAACTTTGGTACATCCGTAGCTCTTTCTGGTGATGGATCTATTGTTGCTGTAAGTGGACCACTTCGTGATGATGGGTATGTTCAGGTCTACAGTTTCGGTGCGAATGAGTGGACCCAATTGGGAGGTGAGCTATCTGGTGGAACCATTTCAAGATTTGGTGGCTCAATTAGCATCAGTGGCGACGGCTCGAGGTTAGCAGTGGGCTCACTTAACGATGCAGCGGCAACTGCAGCAAATCCGGCTCAGGGGGTAGTCAGAGTCTATGAGTTTTCGAATGACAATTGGACCCTCCTGGGAGCAGAGATTTCGAACGAGAGTGGTGATGGAACTGGATCCTCGATATCGCTGTCATCCGATGGGTTTTTACTCGCAATTGGTAGGCCGGGCTTTTCTAATGGAAATGGAGGAGTATCTACGTTTCTGTGGCAACAAGTTGCATGGGTACAGGTTGGAGAAGTTGTGCGAGCGGACCACTTAGATGGGCCGCTACTCTTTGGACGTTCCGTGTCATTGTCGATGGATGGAACACGAATGATATGTGGCAGTCAGAATACTGGAGCTACTGCCTTTGAAGCCACCCCGGACTCAGGCGCTCCAATCACAACAGCACCAAATACCCCAGTCCCTATTGCTGACTCAGGGGCTCCAATCACGACATCTCCCATTACCACAGCACCCAGTGCTTTCAACGCAGACGCGGGCGCTCCAGTCACGGCATCACCCAATACCCCAGTGCCTATTGCTGACGTAAGCGCTCCAATCACGGCATCTCCCAATACCCCAGCTCCCATTGTTTTCAATCCTTCTCTTGCGTCTCCAGCTCTTGCATCTCCAGCTCTTGTGTCTCCAGCTCTTGTGTCTCCAGCTGCAACTATTGTTGTTGCAGCTCCTTCAGCAACGATGGCTCCGATAGTCGAGAAGCAAATAGATTCAGGCACAAAAGCTCCAGGAACGGTGTCCCCAGTTACAACAGCTGCACCGATTTTTGCCACGCCAATGTTTCCACCCATGGTTTCAACGGATAATCAAGTCGACCCAACTACCGAAGCTCCAGGGACAGCTTCCCCAGTTGTAACGGCCCCAGTTGCAACAGCTGCGCCGATTTATGTCACGCTCATGCTTCCGCCTATTGTTTCAACGCCAGATCCACCGTCTCCTCCTGTCGAAAGTGAGGTAGTGAACTTCTTTGTTATATCGAATACGGCGGGTCTAGACGCAGCAAGTTTGAATAGCTTCACCACCGAGCACTTTGAGCTCATTGATGCATACAACGCCCTTTCACAGCGAATATTTGAAGAACTCTATCCACCGAAGGAAGGGGTTCAGAGACGCCTTCAACTTCAATCTTTTCGAAATCGACGGCGTCGTCTGGCAAACTATCGATGGTTCAGTGGAGGAGCAGATTTTGTCACGGGCACGGAGTGTCCTTCGAGTGCTCCTGAGCTATCTCTATGCAACAATGTTACAGCTTCCTTTAAGATAATTACTGACGCTGACGAAGACGCCTCTCAAATCATCTCGGAAGCACAGGCTGCCATGCGCGAGGCACTCGAGCGTGGTGATCTTCAATGCGAACTTGAGATTGGGCCAAGAACATCCTTGCTTCGGATCGAGACTGGCGGCGGATGCCCTGCCACGACTGGGGCAGGAAATGAACTGTTGGCTTCCAGTGAAGAACTCTTCAGCACCTTCGTCATCTCCAACACTGTTGGGATGACGTTCAGCGAGGTTGTTAGTGCGGTCGATGCACGGTCTGATCTGGCAAGGGCGTACGAGCAAACCGTACGTGGCGTATTGGACAGTCTTTTCTCGAAACCATCCTCGGGACGTCTGCTTACAGCCTCCTATGCATTGAACAGCAGTGAGATTAAGAACTTTGTGGCGACAACCTGTCCAGCAGGTAGTGGAGTCGATGCAATCTGTCATAGTTGCACTGCGTCATTCAAGTTGGATATAAGTAGCGATGAGAATTCAATCACGGCTGTGCAGGCTGCGAGGTCTGCAGTTCAGGAAGCAATCAATACGGGAGTCCTTTATTGTGAGTTTCAAGACGGGGCTGCAAACAGTGATGTCTCCATCGAAACCGGTGACGACGCGGACTGCGATTCGCTGGGGGATGATCCAACGAATAACTGGAAAGACGATATTGCGATTGGCGGTGGTGTTTGGACTCCTTTGGACGACACACCGCTTACTGGATTTGTGGGAAATGGAACGACAGTGTCCTTCAATTCAGATGGTAGTGGCTTGGCTGTGGCCAGCTCAACCGGTGTGCAAGTGTACGCCTTCTTGGATGAGTGGAAGAAAGTGGGTGGGGAAATCACGATCAGTTCTGATGCCACTATTTCTGTCGACCTCAATGGAAAAGGATCTGTCGTGGGCATTGGGTTGTCAGGTGGTGAGGGAAACGGGGTCAGTATTTCTGTTCACCGGTTCGATGGGAGTAGCTGGGTTCAGCTTGGACGAGATATTCGAGCTCCAAATGGAGAAAGCGACTATGGCTCAACCATTGTGCTATCCTCGATTGGAACTGTTGTTGCCACTTCATCTCCCTCTCACGGAGAAGGAAATGGTGGCGGCGCGTTTGTTTATGCGTTCGAAGGTGGTGCCTGGAATCAGGTTGGTGCCACGATCGCGGGTTCTAGTGGAGACTCTTTAGGTGGCGCACTTGCAATGAATCATGACGGTACAATCGTGGCAGCCGCGGGGCCTCAGCGGCAGGACGGATTTGTGGCTGTCTACAGATACGATGGTGACAGTTGGAAGCAATTGGGGACGGATATTGTCCCAGACATCGCGACAGCCAGGTTTGGGGCTAGCATTGCCCTCTCCAACGAAGGCACGACCCTTGTGGTGGGGTCACCGGGCGAGAATACTGGTGATACCAACGATCAATCTTTTGTTCGTGTGATGGACTTTGTTGGAGATGAGTGGGTACCAATAGCACCGGATCTAAGGGAAGAAAAGCCACTTGACGGAACAGGGGCTATGGTAGCCCTTTCCGGTAACGGTCGTGTCGTGACATTTGGCAGGCCTGGAGCAAACAATGGCAAAGGGCAAGTTTTGACGGTACGCTGGAATGCCATGGAGTGGGTCCGTATTGGAGGCTTGGTGGAGAACATGGATGGCAGCCCAACAGATTGGGGGTCATCCTTTGCGTTTAGTCGCAGCTCTAACAGATTGGCTGTGTGCACCGGCAACAACGAGGTGCACACCTTTGAGATGCGAGCCAAGCGATAGGAACCATGTGTTAAGCTAGATGTAGTCAATAGTGTAGAGTCTAAGTTATACATTTTTTCCGTGGTGACCATTCGTTACAAGCGCGTTAGCAGCCCGCGACATGAAACCACACTCTTTATGAAACCAATGAACTGCAACGGGAGATAGCCTTCGTATGATGCAAATGTTGCCTTTGACTGAATAGATTTCTAGTTGAACCCAATGACGAGGACGATGAGATCCATATAATAATGAGTGGACATACGATGATAGAAGGCGGTGACTGAAGCTAGCAACATGATTCGAGTTGAACTAGCGCCGAGGCCTAGAGCCAATGTCCGTTAGTCTCCTGAGCAGTAAGAGAGAAGGGGTGAGCAGAGGCTTCTGAGATTGATCAACTTCGATGTATTGGTAGAAAGGGAATCAGTAATCTCAAAATCGAAATATCAACATGGAAAATTCTGCTGCCAGTAGTCATAAAGGGTCGATATAGCATCGTCATATTCCTCAATACAAACATGTCTACAAGTACAACTCCTTACCTGCGCGATAATCTTTGTTGTGCGCTCTGAAGTAGTTCCACCTAAAGAAAGAGGAAAGACATAGTATGAGAGAGCCGTGACAGTCACATCAACCAACAGGACCACATAAAGTTCGGATCAGGTAAATTGTGAATTCGTTTGTCAACAATGTGTGTTCAGTCAGCAATTGGATCGATTCAGGATCATCATTTTCGAGAGAGAGGGAGAACTTGACAGATGGTGTCCGCGAGAAACTCACCTACTGCGAAGATAGAGAAGATGATTGGTTAGGACGACAGACAGTGGCGGATTGGAACAAATCAAGATACCGTCACGATGAGAATGAATCAGACAGGTAAAGCGTAATATAATTGGATCATCATGAATCAGACAGCTCCAATAAATGTTATCGTCACTTTCTCTCTCAACGTCGATGGCAGCCAACGTTGCCACGGCAAACTCACCAGTATTCTTTGTTTCAGCAGCAG
>JAVCKV010001337.1:0-27239 GCA_032274145.1 Herpochondria borealis | reverse complement strand
ATTACTAGTCCGATTTGCGAAGGAGGTAATTCCTTAATTACATTTTCTGGAGCAGCTTCTTTAGCTGCAACTTATAATTGGGTTTTCAATGGAGGAACGATTATCTCTGGATCAGGACAAGGACCTTACGAAGTTTCTTGGGCAAGTACAGGTACCTTTAATATTTCTTTGGAAGTTATTGATAATGCTTGTAATTCAAATATTTTTTCTAATAACATTCAAGTAGATCAACCATTAAGTAATCCTGTTATAAATTGTAATTCTTCTAATGAAGAAATTATCTTTTCGTGGGATGATATAATCGGAGCTTCTGATTATATTGTTAATGTGATTAGCGGACCAACTGGTGTTTTAGATGGAACGACTTATACCGTTTCAGGACTTTCTGCAAATGACGAAGTTAGTATTGAAGTGATCGCAGTGAATAATGGCCCTTGTGGAAATAGTAGTGCTATTCAAACTTGTAACGCCCTAGATTGTCCACCTGTTTCTATTATGATCAATCCCGTAAATGCAATATGTTTGGATGGCAATAACACTCCTTTCAATCTTAATGCAATAGTGAGTGGTGACAATGGTACGGGGACTGGTTCTTGGTCTCCATCTGATATTGTGAATCCTATAAACCTTGGTCCTGGCGTTCATACATTTATTTATACTTTTGAAGAAGTAGGTTGTACATTTTTAGAATCAATTGATATTGAAATCTCTCAATCTCCTGTTGCAGACTTCATGATTATCAGTCCAATTTGCGAAGGAGATAATTCCTTAATAACTTTTTCTGGGGCTGCTTCTTTAGCTGCTACTTATAATTGGGATTTTAATGGAGGAACGATTATCTCAGGTTCAGGACAAGGACCATATGAAATATCTTGGCCGAACACAGGGACCTTTAATATCTCCTTGGAAGTAATTGATAATGCTTGTAATTCTGAAATATTTTCTAGCATACTTGAAGTAGATTCTCCTTTAGCAGCCCCGGTTGTAAATTGTAATTCAACTACTCAAGAGATCACCTTTACATGGGACGCAATTCCCGGAGCTACCGGTTATGACATTATTGTAAATGGTGGATCAATTTCTAACCAGATGACAGTTCAGGTTTACGGAACGAATAATCCAGCTAGTTTGTGTGCTGGGGTTCCAACAGGAACTGGTGTGATTGCATCATCTTGTTCTGACCTTGTAGCTGAGATTAGAATACCTAATTGTGATCCTACACTTACCTATTTTGTAAAAGTAACAACATCAGATGATGATTGTGGAGAATTTGATATTAGTATTCAACCAGCTTCGGTATGTGATTATGCAGATACATGTGAAGAAGCTGTTGATCCTCTAGTAACGAGCACTCAAGAAACTTGTGAAGATCCTCTTGAATTTTTTACTATTCCTGGATGCTTAGACTTGGCATGTCCTGATCCAGCTATTAATACATGTATGCAAATGATGGGGCCAACAGTTTGGTTTAAGATTAATATTGATGATCCAGATGCAACTAAATTAATCACGCAAGTTGATGCGCCTGGTTTTGATGCTGTGTGGCAAGTATTTGAAGGGACGAGTTGTGCAGATATGATGCCAATTGCAGAACAACTAGTAGTAGATGGAACAACCGAAACTTATAATTGTAGTAACTCAGATGGAGATGCAGAAAATATATTTCAGACTCCGATAGATCCGGATGCAATCGCAAATGGATTAATGTATTGGGTATCAGTGACTGCTTTAGGAGAGATAACTGATCCTAATTTTGATTTTGTCTATAATAGTACATTAGGGTGTCTCGCATGTACTGGAGAAGATGCAACTGATTGTGGAAATGGTGATTTTGTAGCATCTGTATTAGAAAACGGTACTTGGGTAGAGGTTGAAGACGATTATCAATTTTGTCAAGGTATAGATGTACAAGTATGTTTTGAGTTTAACTATAACACTACAGGTTCAGGTAATGATTGGATTCACGGTTTTGTACCATTTTTTGGTCCTGGATGGGATGTAAATGATGATGTTTTAGCGAGTATTGGAGCATTAGGTAATTTTGAATTCTTTTCATCTCAGGGAGATTGCGCACCTTTTCTTAATGGATATGGTCTTCCAAATGTATGTACATATATTGATGATGATGGATTTCTACAATTGTGTAATTCTGCTTGTGATCCTGCAGGATGTCCTTGTACTGGAAATGGAGGAATGCAAGATGGAGATCCTCTTCCTAGTGGTTTTTGGTATAACACACCTGGTGGCGGTTCTAACTGTGGAGAATTAGGGTGCTCACCTGCGAATTTCTTTGGGTGGCCTTCTGGTACTAATGTTGATGTTTCTGAATGTATAGAGTTAAAAACTAAAGTTTTTGATACTGTTGAAGAGTGTCTTGAAAACAATAGTTTATCTTTTGGTATTCAAACATTTTCGGATGCTGTATCTGGCTGTTGGGTAGATTCAAGTCCGTGTATAGTTGATCCGTCTGTTGGTAAATTTAATTGGTTTATGGAATGTAATGTACCACCTCCGGTAGTTGGTCTTGATGATGAAATATGCCATAATGGTATGGTCGACATTTTATTACTAAACGGTGCAACATCAACTATTCAAGTAGATGTAGTTGATAATCCTGATGTTACAGGAGAAAATAGTTATACTTTCCCAGGTGGTTCTGGATCTATTGTGGATGATTTATTGAATACTTCATCTGTTACACAGGTCGTGGAATACATCGTTTATACTGTTGATCCGGCTCTAAATTGTCCTGGAAAGATAGACACAATTGAAGTAACAATCTATCCAGAGTTGATGGTTACTTTCCCTCCAGCATCAGTATGCGAAGGAGATTGTACTGATATTACCCCTGACATTGTTGGAGGAATTGGAGCTCCATATATGTTTGAGTGGAGTACAGGAGAGGTTACGTCTTCGATAAATGTATGTCCTATAGTGCCTACGACTTATTTCGTGACTGTTACTGATGATCTTGGTTGTCAAGGTGTTGGTGAAGTTGAAGTTATTGTAAGACCTCCGGTTGAGGTTCTACTTCCAGAAAGTATATCTGTCTGTAAGGATGATAATTTTGATCCATTTAATCCCGATTATCAAGTTTGTTTAGACTTTATAAGTGGATCTTCCCCTTATGGTGTACAATGGGTAACAGAGGCAGGCCTAGTTGGTCAAGCTTTAGGTTTTGGAGAATGTTTTGCTATCAATGAACTACTCTCTTCAGAGTTCTTAGGATCGCCAGAGGGTGTCTATACGTTGACAGCAAATGTGACAGACTTCTTTGGTTGTATGGGAACTGTGGATATGGAAGTTATTATAACTGGTGAATTGACTATTGTACCAATGGTCAATGATATAGATTGTGGAGATACTGAAGCTAACATTACAGCAACAGGACTTGATGCAGCAGGAAACGCCGTTACAACATTTTTACTATATGGAGGATGTCCAGATGATGGACCTGGGACATTTATTGATGAATTTTTCAGTACTACAGGGACTGTACTTTTCCCAACAGTAGACCTTTTAGAATATACATGTTATACGATCATTGCTCAAACAGAATCTGGTTGTCAAGCATCAATAGATGTAGAAATACCGCTTACAGAAGGTACTCCTATTGATATTGGAGGTGATGAGATGGTTTGTATTGGAAGTGATGCCACTATAACTATAGCGAATGCGAGTGATTTTACGACTTTTGTTTGGACACCAGATATTGGTAGTACAGGAGCTGTGACATTCACACCTGATAGTACGGCTACATATATAGTAGAAGCTACTGATTTAACAGGTTGTACATCACAAATATTATGGACAGTAGAAGTAAATCCTGAACCTATTATCTCATTAGCGGGTGCATTAGAATTCTGTGAAAACGGAACAGCAACAATCACTGCTAGTGGAGGTGGTGTTGGCGGAACATACGAATGGACTGGCATAGCTGGCGCTCAATCTGGAGATTCATATACAACGGGTGTTTCTGGAGATGCAACGGTTACAGTAACAGATATAAATGGATGTGTAAGTGATAGTATAATAACATTCAATCAAGTGGATGTAATAGAAATCATCCTTGCCAATGCAAATATTTGTGATGGAATGGGGGATACATTATTCGTACCATCTAATATTATCAACGTAGTGTGGGAAGATGCTACACCGTCGGTAGTAAGTGATACTACATTCTATGTAATAACAACAGAAGGAACATTTACAGTAACCGGCGAAGATGCGACTACAGGTTGTGATGCAGCAGGTTCATTCACAGTAGAAGAATTCATAACACCAATAATCAATATACCTGATACAGTTGATGTATGTAGACTAGATAGTGGAATTGATTCCCTATGTATAGATTTGGTAGCGATAGCATCAGCATCAGCTAGTGGTTCTTGGAATCAAGATGGAATTATTCCTGGATTTACTTTAGGTGATTTCCCTCTTAATGATGTCTGTTTTACAGGAATACAGACAGGCTGTTATCCATTTACGTATACTACGAATTCGGCAACGGCTCCATGTATGGACGTTATGAAGACAATGATGGTTTGTGTGAAAGCATGTCCTTGTCCTAGTCCAGCTACACAAGGTATTCCAGACATATGTAATTTTGGTACTTATGATTTGGAAAATGCAGAGTTGACAACAGATCCAGGTACATGGTCAGTGCAGTCAGGACCTCCTGGTCAAGATCTTGCCGGTATTATTTCTGGAGCGGTATTTACGGCGACAGACGTATTGCCAGGTCCGTATGTTGTTAGATTCACACTTGATAACCCAGGTGGTGGTTCATGTGAAGTGTTTAGTGAGCAAACTATTAATATTGTTAGTCAAGATGTGATAGACGCAATTGCTCAAGGACAATTATGTAATATAGTAGGTCAACAATTCCCTACTACTTTAGATTTATTTGATCTTATAAGTACAGATGCTACTAATGGAGGTACTTGGATGCAAACTGGAACAGAGACTATGATACCTATTACAGGTGGATCTATGATCTCTAGTACGACTATTACCGACTTTAGTGAGACATTTACTTTTGAGTATACTTCAGGTGATACTGGCGGGCCATGTCCACCAACAGTTACCGAAGTGACAGTCAATATTTTTGATTGTACTTGTCCTATATTAATAGTAGGAATGGATACACTTTGTAATGATGGTCTTCCGATTGATCTATTTACTTTATTGACTAATGATGACAACCTACCAGGTACTTGGACAACCAATGGAAACCTTACAGGAACAAGCATGTTTGATCCAAATGGATTATCGTCTGGAGCATATGATATTACATATACATTGGATTCAAGTCCAGGGGCGGGATGCCCGACAGAGTTCATTAATTCAGTGATTGTAAGAAGACAAGCGATTGCAGAATTAAAAGACCCAGAGCCTATTGGACCATGTACAGTGGATACTGGAAATGGATTAACTACAGTAAATCTATATGATTATTTAGAAGCTGGTTATACAAGTGGTTCTTGGACACAAACTGCAGGTGATAATTTGACATTTGCGGATGATGGTAATAGTATTGCGATTGTTGATTTTATGACGCAAGATATCGGGGAACAATTCACATTTGAATTTACAACACAAGGTGCAGAAGAACCATGTGAGAATATAGTAATAGAAGTAGTAATTACCGTAAGAGATTGTAACTGTCCGCCTATAGGATTGACAGATCCAGAGCCTATATGTAACGATTCTGGTATGTTAGACTTATGTGCATTAGTGGGTAGTTCTGATCCAGGAACATTCACAGTATTTGATCCACTTGGGAACAATGTGTCTGATATCATTGATGTGACAGGATGTATAATAGATGCTACTGGTCTCAATGATAATACGTATACGATTATATATACATTAGATCAACAAGTGACAGGTGCATGTATAGGAGTGGATACTGTATTTTTGGATGTGATGGATTTTGTAAATGCTGAATTAGTATTACCTCCTGAAGTATGTAACGATATTACTGGAAGTGGTACTTTAAGCCTAAACTTTTTCGATTATATATCTAATGCGAATGCGGGGACTTGGACTGATGTAGATGGAGCTGGTGTAGATGTTTCCAATAACTTGGCACTTACAAATGTGAATTTTGCTACTGGCAATGCTGGAGGACCAGTACCAGCTGGTACTTATACTTTTGCTTTTGAGATTGATAATGGAGATCCATGTGGAGATGTATTCTTAGAGATGGTGATTACTGTTGTTGACGACTGTAACTGTCCACCTATCCTTCCAAGTGCGCCAGTTGATGTATGTAACATTGATGGACCTGTAGATCTCACTCAATATGACGATCCTACTATGCCGGGTACATGGAGTAGTACATTACTTACAGTAGATAATGGAAATAGCCTAGTTATAGCTGGCGTAGAAGCTGGAGTATACGAATTGACATATACACTATTGACATCTGTACCTGATTGTCCAGATTCAGTTATAGTGGATATTATGATCGGTGAGCCGGCTAATCCTGGCACCCCTGCTGAAGATCTACAATTTTGTGAAGGGGATGCTCAAGTAATATCGCTTGATGATAGATTGACAGGTGCAGACCTAGGTGGTACTTGGACAGAGACCTCTACTACGATGAGTACAGGGTTTTCTGGGGATATGTTTGATACTGATGGACAATCAGCTGGAACTTATACTTTCCAATATGAGATAACAGACAATGAGCCTTGTCCTAATGTAGATGTTACAGTGACAATCATTATTAACCCTAATCCAATCGCGGATGCTGGAACTTCAGATTTACTTGATTGTATAAATACATCAAATAATCTTGGGGGCACTGGAACTTCAACTGGTGGTGACTTTACATATAGTTGGACACTTGAAGGAGTAGAAGTTGGTACAACAATAAGCCTGACAGATGTATCTGTAGTAGGTGAGTATCAATTGTTAGTTACAAATTCAGTTACTGGTTGTGCAGATTCTAGCTTGGTAACAGTTATTAAGTCTGATGATTTGCCAACGTTTGTTGGTACAGTAACTCACATTACATGTAATGGAGACGCGGATGGATCTATAATTATTTCAGATCAAACTGGTGGAGATGGTAACTATAATTATACTTTGAATGGTGGTGATGCAGTTACTGATCTTAGTTTCACAGGATTGGATGCGGATGACTATGTTATTGTAATGACAGATGGTGCAGGTTGTTCTTCTGAACAAATATTTACAATATTAGAACCAGACCCAGTATCTGTAACGATTGCAGCTGAAGGATTGATAGATGGAATTATCAAAGGAGAATTTACGGATGAGTTTATACTTACGATCGACCCTGTAGCTACGAATATTGATAGTGTAGTATGGTCAGATTTTAGTGATCCTACAATCATATTCTGCAGTGGAACGGTTGCGGAATGTACATCTGTCACGATAGCACCTGATAACAGTACTACTGTTGTATATGTAGAGGTATTTGATGCGAACGGTTGTTCGGCGAATAGTCAAGTGCAAATACAGTTGAATCAAATTGTAGATGTAGTATTCCCGAATGTTATATCGCCTAATGGAGATAATATAAATGATTTCTTCTTTATTGCGAGTGATGATGTAGAAGAAGTACTAAGTATGCAAATATTTGACAGATGGGGAGAATTGATATGGGAGAAAAAGAATTTTGATCCTAGAGTTCCAACTGAAGGATGGGATGGTAAGTTTAACGAGTCTCCCGTAGCACCTGGAGTATATGTATTTACAGTAGAAGTATTGTTCAACGATCTGAAAAGTACAAAAGAGACATTCTCTGGAGATGTAACAGTAATGGATGGAGAATAAGGAGTGAAAATTATATTTTCGAAATATATGAGCGAAATTGACTACGGTTGATTTCGCTCTTTTTAATGTTTTATGATGAAGTGGAATTCGTCACCAATTTGGCATATCAAATAAAATTTAGCATTAGAACTATAAATTTAACAACTCATTCAGAATGAAATGTTATTTTTGTAACACCTTAATAAGTTCCCCTACGGTATTTCAGATATTATATGCACCTTTTTAATTATTTAACTTATTTCTGACGTGAGATATAGGATTCAATTATTTGTAATTTTCTTATTCTTTTTTTCGATTGAAAATTTGATGGGACAGTGTGATTTCACTTCAGAAATCTTAGTAGAAGATGAAACATCTTTCACTATTGATTTTTTAGTCTCGGGTGCGGATAGCAATGCGCTAGGCATTAATAATTGCCTTAAAATTGTGACTACCCATTTTGATCATCAGTTTATTTCTGACCTTAATTTAGAACTGGAAGCTCCATCTGGGGAGATCGTACAGTTAGTAGGTGCGGATATTGATGGCAATAATACTGGTTTAGTACAATCATGGGATGTACAATTTTACAATAGAGATGAGCTTACAGCAATGCCCGATCTTGCCTATGACGCTATCTGGAATAGTACTCCTTCAGGAGGATGGATATCATTTACTACATATACTGGATCATATTATCCGCACTTGAGCGGGTTAGAGAATTTTACAGGAACAGTAAACGGGGTTTGGAAATTACATATATCAGATGAATCTCAATTTGGTGAAGGAACATTTTCTTGTTTTGGGATGGAATTCTGTAATGATGATAATATAACTGTGGAGTCTTGCGAACCAATAAGTCATTCATTAGATGAAGAAGACGTTTCTTTTTGCGAAGGTAGTTCAGAATTGAACCTTACAATAGAGCCGAATTTGGGGAGTACTTATGATAGTACGGCATACACTTACCAGTATTTATTTTTTGATAATAGTGGTTTTCAAAATTTAACAACGAGTACTGATTTTTCATCTGTGTCTCCGGGCACTTACACGCTTTGTGGTATTCATTACTTCTTAGATGACGAGCTCGATGTAGAATCAATAGTAATAGGTAGTGATTTGACAACGATAGATAATTTTATCATTGAAAATTCTATTTGTGCAACTCTTTCTAGCGAATGTATAGATATAGAAATATTTGATGTGCCTTCTGTTATAACAGAGACAATTAAAATATGTCAAGGAGATACGATTACGATCGGTTTGAATAAGTATGCAGAAACAGGTTTATACGAGATACTTACTATAATAAATCCTTGTGATAGTGTTAGTATGTTGGATTTAGAAGTAATAAATTTGGATGTTTTAGTCACTTCTGATAATACAACTTTGTCATGTGCAGATTCAGTTATTCAACTGGATGCCTCATTAACAGATTTAACAGGAGTATCTACATTTGGATGGAAAACTAATGATGGTAGTTTTAATTCTAACCCATCAAACGCTATTGTTGAGATAAATAAAGGAGGTACATATGTATTCGAAGTAATTTCTGAAGGTTGCATATTTACTAATGAAATAATAATCTCTGAAGAAGAGGATTTTGTTGAATTCGGGTTTCTAGTAGAGGACATTACATGTCTTTCTGATAGTGCATTTATAGATTTAGCATCCAGTGATTTAATAACCGATATATCTTGGACAGGATTAAATACTTTTAGAAATATTGGAAATGATATTCTGGTCGGAGTTGAAGGAACGTACAATGTTGACTTTGTAACAGAATTTGGATGTTTAGTGACTAGGGAGGTTGTGGTCGAAGATATTAGAGAATATCCAGAATTTGAATTAGCAGGAGATACATTGACTTGTCTGAATCCGACAACGACAATAAGAACGACTAATGAAGACATGCTCAATTCTTTATTTTTTTGGATTAAAGATGATATTGTATTGGGGATGGATACATTTCTGTTGATTGACGAACCAGGAGAATATTATCTTCGAGTAAGAACAGGTGAAGGATGTGTGGATTCATTTAGTATTGAAATTAATAGTCAAATTGATACCATAGATGTTGAGTTATTCGGTGGCGAAATCGGTTGCGAAGAACCAGAAATAATAATTTCTTATACATCTAGTTTCGGAGGCTTAGATCCACTATGGATACTGCCTGATCAAACTCCAGTAGTAGATTCTACATTTATTGCTACTGCGGCTGGGACATACATGTTGCATTTGGAGGATGATAAATCTTGTACATTAGATACATTTCTAATAGTGAATGAAAACTTAATGAGTCCGGAGATATCAGTAACAGAGACTGATTTTCTTTGTGGTCAAGATAGCCTGCAAATAATGTCTACTATTAATGTAGCTAATGCATCTTACGAATGGACAAATGAAAATGGATTCAGAGATACGTCAGCTGTACCGTGGATATTCGCTCCAGGAGAATATATGGTTAAAGTTGTCTTGGATAATGGGTGTTTTGAAATTGATACATTTACTATTGGAGTAGATGTAGATCTACCAGTCGTATCGTTTGAATTTAGTAATCTTGATTGTAACATGGATACGACCTATATCGTGCCTTCTGATACATCAAGTTATGATATGATCTGGTCATTAGACAATAATGTGCTAACTGTAGATTCAAATATCATTAGAGTAATAGATACGGGGTTTTACGAAGTAATAGTAATAAACCCAGCAAATGGATGCAGTTCTAATTATTCATTTGATATCAAAGAAGATAAAGTATCTAACATAGAAGATATATCTGTTAATATAATTAACTGTGAAAATGAGATAGTACAAATAAATATTGAAGCAGAACGTCAATTTGAAACTTATGAATGGGTAGGTCTTGGGTTGTTAGATACAAATGAAGAACCAAATGTAGATAAGCCTGGTATATATTATTTGAATTATCAGTTTACGAATGGTTGTGTCGGAATGGATAGTATAGAAGTATTTGACGAAGGAGAAAGGCCCAATCTTATGGGAAGAGATACAATCTATAATTGTTTTTCTCCTACTTTGGACCTGAATGTGACATATGAATCTAGCATAGTTAATATCATCTGGGAAGGCCCTAACTTTACTGCTAGTGGTGATGCTGCCACAGTTCCACGTCCTGGATTATATAATGTATACGCGGTAGCACCTGGACTATGTAGAGATACTATTCAGATTAACGTGGTTGCGGATACAATATCTCCAATAATCTCAATTTTAAATGACGGAATTATAACATGTGCGGACACTATAGTAGACCTTACACTCACGGTAGATGCTAATACTACATCATATACATTTTCGGGCCCTGGAATAATAGATCAAGACTTATTAACTATTGAAGTAGATCAACCTGGGCTGTATAGCGCTGTAGGAATGGCAGATAACGGTTGTACTTCTACAGTTTCAAATGAAGTATTGATAAGTAATGATTTTCCTGAATATGACATTGTTTTAGATTCGTTGGACTGTAATAATAGCTCAGTTGCTGTTGGATTTACTTCCTCAGACCCAGTATTAGATGTTATTTGGACAGGTTCTACAAATGTGCCTGACGATTCGTATGATTTTGTAACAAATGAAACGGGTACATACACTTTCACATTGACTAATAGTGATGGTTGTAGATCAATTGACTCGTTTTTTGTATTCAGAGATACTTTTCCTCCGCAAGGCTCTATTGCATTGAGTAACCAAATAACTTGTGATTTAGAGGACGTAACACTTTCTGTAGCGGACTATGAGGCATCTTGGTCTCTTGACTGGATAGGAGACGGAGTTTCAAATCCTAATGCAACATCAATCACAACAGATCAAGTAGGAGAATATTCAATCGAAATCACAGCGCTCAATGGTTGTATTTCGCGAGATACCTTAGAAGTACTTTATGATACTACAGCTGCCGAAATAGAAATATTAGGAGACCCAATAACATGTACGGCAGGAAAGGTGTTTTTAGTTGTGAATTCAAATATTACACTTACAGATTATGAATGGGCAGGACCTAATTTTACAAGCACAGAAGTAGAACCGTTAGTCTTCGAAAGTGGATTTTATCAAGTTACGGTTACTTCTGAAAATGGTTGTGTAACCAGTGCTGAAGTTGAAGTTGTAGACGAACGTGTATTTCCTACGATTGAGGTAGATGATTTTTATCTTCCTTGTGATGGGGCACCTTCTGTTGTTACTGCCGCAGATATAAGTGAAGGAGCTAATTCTAGTTGGTTTGGGTCTAATTATTTCGTAGTAGGAGATACTGCATTAGTTTATGACGCAGGTGAGTATGTTGGAATAGCTGTTACGTCAGAAGGTTGTTCGACTACAGATACTTTTTTAGTTATTGATGAACCAGTCTTGCCAATATTTTCTGCGGTTGCGGATACGTTGTTATGTTTCGGGGCTATTGATATCTTAGCTTTGGATGTGTCGGATGATAGGTCAGTGCTTTGGACAGGACCTAATCTATTCACTTCTAACAATCCATTAGCAATGACGGAAGATCCGGGGTCTTATACTTTGATAGTAACAGGCGAAAATGGCTGCGTTGATAGTACTATTATAGATGTAATAGATGGTCGAATCTATCCAGATGTGAGTGCTCGAAATGATGATTTATTTCAATGTGAAAATAGAGAAGTAAACCTCACGGGTTCAGGTTCTTCAGTCGGTTCAGAATTTGAATATTTCTGGACTACAGAGGATGGAAACATACTAGCGGGAAACCAAACCTTAAGTCCAAGAATTAATGAGGAAGGAACATATATATTAAGAGTAACGGATAACATGATTGGTTGTATTAGTTATGATACACTTGTGCTAACATTACAGGAACAAGAATTAGTAGGACTTGATTTATTAATTACTCCTCCAACTTGTTTCGGTTTCGAAAATGGAATAATAGAAATAGAAAATGTTATTGGAGGATATGGTCCATTCAATCTCATTTTGGATGGGAATGACTATGGAGAACGTTTGGATATTCCCTATTTGAACATCGGTGAACACGATTTGACAGTAATAGACAGTCTTGGGTGTGTTTTAGATTCTCTTGTGTTTATTGATACAAGTTCTTTACTTTCTGTGATCCTTCCGATGGATACGACATTGATACTTGGTCAATCACTCAATGTACTTGCTGATATCAATCTATCTATGGACTCGATAAATCAAATTGTCTGGTCTAGTAATGTACCATGCAATGGTTGTTCTTCATTTGATATACTTCCTGATGGTAATATGACTATATCGGTAGAGGTTACTGATATTAATGGATGTGTAGAAGAAAAAGAATTTAGAATTACACTTAATAGACCCGATAAATTACCGTTTCCACAGATATTCTCACCAAATAGTGACGGAGTAAATGACATATTCTTTTTGCCACTTGTAACGGGAATTCAATCTATTGAATATATCAGAGTATATGATAATTGGGGAGGACTACTTCATGAATCTAATAATCCAACCCTAGGTGATGACTCATTTGGATGGGATGGTACTGTGAATGGAAAGAATGCAGAAATGGCAGTTTATATAGTTGATGCATTAGTTACCCTAGTAGATGGAAAACAAGTTCGGTATTTAGGAGATTTGACTTTGCTTAGATAATTTTAGAATGTTTCGGTGCTTAATAATGTATACATCCCATTTTATCAATTATTTTGATTGAGTTTATATCATATATTTCTACATCATTTGAAATTAGTATTTCAGGCGCTTCAAAAATTACATTTGTCTGGGACAGAATGCTAACATTGTCTATATGGATCTGTTTTATTGCTTTGAATATTGTATCTGTGACAATTGTAGTATTATCAACCAATAGATAATCTATACAAGTATCTTCAATGCAAAGGGTTTGATTGATATCTATGTTGAACACTTTATCTATTTGACCTATTGGCCATCGTACGATCAAACTATCTATAGTAGTTGCACTACCAAGGCCAAAGTGTGAAATAAATGAATTCATAATGCCATAACTTTCTCCAGCTCTGACTTCACGTACCTGGACTCCCCAATCACCATATACTTCTATTCTTGACCCAATAGCATTGATATTATTATTGTCTCCTTTTAGTAAGACTCTTAAGTAATTATTAGTCGTTTCATTATTGATATATAATTTGTCAGGCCGAGCTGAAAAAGGTTGGTTATACCCAGTTGCAAAACCAGCATAAATATCTAAAGCTCCATCATTATTAAGGTCACCAACAACAGCACTTTGTATTTTTAATGTTGTGGGAATAGCATCGCTTATTAAAGTGAATGTAAAATCTCCATCGTTTCTAAATAATTTATGTCCCGCACTGGTTGTTACTAAAAGATCTACGTATGTATCATTGTCAAAATCTTTGAACATACATTGTATGCCACCATTTATGGAAGCTATATCTGTGCTTATTCCGCTAGTAGAAGTAACATTGGTAAATGCACCATTGCCATTATTTTCATAGATTCCACTTGATATATCATGATTGAGAATAAAGCAGTCTAAATCACCATCATTATCAATGTCAGCAAAATCTGTAGCCCAACTTTGTGCAAGTGGTCTGAGTCCAACTGCTTCAGCAACATCGATGAAGTTACCATTACCATCATTTTGAAAAAGTTGATTTAGTCTTCTACCGTCTAAAGGGTCGCTGACACCACCTCTACATTTGGATAGATACATATCGAGGTCTCCATCATTGTCATAATCTGTCCATACAGAACCATAGTTGCCTGAATTATCAGAAGGGACAGTTGATTCTGTGTTAATTAGGCTAGGGTCATAAGTGAAATTACCGCTCCCATCATTGGAATATGGTTTTGAAAGATTATCATCATGACATGCAAATAAATCGATTGTACCATTATTATTAATGTCTACAAAATTAGACCCTTGTAAAAAAAGTGAATCATCTAAAATGTCAGTTATAGTATATTCATTGCCATTACTGCCTGCTTTTAATAGGTTGAGTTCATTATAGTAACCACCTAAGAGTATATCATTATAACCGTTAGAATCAACATCAGCAATACACATGCTCCAATGAGCTTCATTACTTGTAGTTCCGTATATATATTGATCAAAAGTACTACCATTCAGTTTTTGATAATCAATATATAAATCTTTAGCCTTGTCTAGTCGGATTATATCATCTAACGTATCATTGTTCATATCTGCAATGCCCATAGCACAACCACTATAGATTGTAGTGTCAGATAAATATGTCGAAGTCTGATTCGTAAAAGAAATTTGAGCGTTGATCAAATTAAAACAAATAAGGCTGTAGCCTAGCAATAAGAAAATCTTTTTCATCGGATGTGTAATTGGTATGTAACTGAATCTAAATATAGGTTTATTAATCAGTTGTATTGATATTCAACACCTTTTTTGACGAAATACATACGAAAATTGTTCACCTGGATTCTGTTAGAAGCCATGAAATAGGAATTCAAATGATATTATATATAATCTTCTCTATGCATACGGAAGGAGTATATTAATATTATAAATTTTTAAGGACAGGTAATTTTTCGCACAAACAAGGATGCTTATTAGAATCGTACTTCTACCTATGCAATTAACATATTAGAATCAAAGACATCAAAACTAATGAACTGATTTTATTATTACTCTAAAGTGAATTATGAATATACCTGTTTTTTGATTTCGTAGATCATCACATCTTAACTACCTTTTGAACAATACGATCTCCATTCACATTAATCACTACCATATATATGCCAGAAACATAATTAGACATATCTACATCATAGATAGATTGTCCGATTAAAATATTTCGGTTGTCCAAAATCTGACCATTCTGTGCGGAAATAATATTAATGACTCCATGGTCAGTAAAGTCATTTCCTAAATCTATGGTCAATTTTTCAGAAGTTAAGGTAGGGTATACTGCGTATTTAGTGTCATTGATATCGATTGTACTTACTTTTGGCATTATGGTTACACAGTAGTCCTCAATCTCTCCATATTCGAATTCACCAGTATCACAAGAACTATTATTCGGCGCGTTATACCTCATGATAATTCTCATTCTAGTAATTCCTAGAGGAGCTTCAGTAGGAATAGAAAATAGTCCAGATACTGCTAGCTGACTGCCTACTGTGGATATATATATTGCCTCGTCTTCCGTGAATTCGCCGTCTTGATTATAATCTATATATGCCGAAAAATATTCATCGTACGTATTATTTGTATATCCTGGGGCAAGAGCTAATTCATATTCCTGACCTTGATCAAGATTGATATCAAACTGGCCAACAAAATTTCCATATCCAGAGACATTGACCCCAGATACATTATTGAATACACCTTCTATAGATACACTATCTATCCATTCGTCTTCAATGTTTTTGGGACCAAAGTCACAATATTCCCTTGTGCAGTTGCCACACTCAGTCGATAATCCTATTATTTCCGTGAACTCTGATTCATTTGTAGTGGCTGCACATTCTGATTTTATTCTTATTTCATAAAATTGACAATTCTCGAAATCAGAGAATGAAAATGAATTATCTGTTCCTAAATTTGCAACTATCCAGTCTTGATTTTCTGCTTCTTTATATTCAACTATGAAATTGGTAGCTGCAGTAACGCTGCCCCAGTCTATAACTATGAGGTTACCCTCAATAAATGCACTCGCACCTTGCGGTGCCACACAACAACCATCTGTTTCGAATACTCTTGAGTAAGTATATTCACTGTTAGTTTGTCCATCACAAGAAGTTTTGATTTCATATTCATAAGAAGTACATGCCGTCAAATTAGCGAATTGATATCCTGAAGATATATCATTGACCTCTATCCATTCGATTGCGTCTATGACCCTATATCTTATTGATACATTTCCAATCTTACCATTATCAAGCCAAGAGAGTTGTGCATTTTCTACTCCTATTTCAGATAATCTAGCACCATAAGCATCTGTACAATCTTCACAAGTACTTAGTAAATTCAACATTGCGTTATTTGCATTAAGTCTTCCACCAGTGGTAGTTATTCCTAACAAGCTAGCGTTTGGATCAACTCCATGAAGTATATAATCCTTAACAGCTAGCGCAGCTTGTGCAGGATCATTCTTTACAACAGACATAAATTCGGTACAGTTTGCTGAATATAGTAAAGCTGCAGTACCCGCACAGTGGGGTGTTGCAGCTGAAGTACCACCAAAAGATCCATAGTTTGAACCAGACAATGTATATGTCTGTGCGCCAAATGCACCAAGATCAATGGATCGAACTCCATATCCTGCACCTCCTACTTTCTCATCTTGCCTATTCATATTAGTAACAGATACCAAGAAATCACTTGAACATCCAGTTGGCAAATCACCATCGACATCGACATTGGTATTACCATTGATCGTAGCTCCAAAATTAAGAATCCCTACTTCCCCAAGAACATTATAGAAGTCACACCAGATAGGAGCATCTTCTGGATCACCTTGGTCAACCCCCCAACTTGCATTTGTGCTTACTACAAAAGCACCTTTCTCACCATTGGTTTCATTGTATAGTTTTCTCATCTGATATGGGTAGGCATACGATGCAAGAGCTAATGATTCTGGGCTTCCTCCTATTATAATCATCAATTTTACATCCCAATTTACTCCTGATACACCAATTTCATTGTTTCCTTTTGCACCTACAACTCCAGCCACTTGAGTTCCATGCCCTCCTCCTTGATATACATTGTCGTTATCATCACTAGGGTTCCATCCCCTTACATCATCTATATATCCGTTTTCATCATCATCGATTCCATTGTTAGCTATTTCAGCGGTATTGGTCCATAGGTTATCTTCTAGATCGGGATTGCTTGTTATGATACCATCATCTATTATACATACTACAATTTCATCACCGTCGATAGTTTTTCCACCTGTAGTATGATCCCATGCAAGATCTATATCGATATCTGCGCCGATTTGACCTCCATTTGATCCTAGGTTGATATACTGCCATTGGCTATCGAATAATGGATCATTAGGGATAGTTTGCCTTAATTGTGAAATGTGATTTTTCTGCGCCAGTAATGTATTCCTATTCATTTTTACAGCTTCTAGGAATTCTATTTCATTATCTAGATTTGGATCTAACTCTAATACCCACAAATTCATAGGTTCGGACATTAATTGTCTCGCTTGAATGTTCGATCTATATTTACTACTGGCCTTAAGATCTGCCAACAATGATTGAGCTCCGGCTTCTCCTCTAACTTCCACGATTACTTCTCCCAATACATGATTGAGCTTTTGAGCGGTGGTATGATTTATCATCAAAAGGGTGAACAGTATTACTAGGTAAGAGCTATATTTTTTCATCTGTAGTGTATTGCGATTCAAAGTATGTTGTGAATATA
This sequence comes from Herpochondria borealis, assembly GCA_032274145.1. Taxonomy (NCBI): domain Eukaryota; phylum Rhodophyta; class Florideophyceae; order Ceramiales; family Ceramiaceae; genus Herpochondria; species Herpochondria borealis. The sequence continues at coordinate 9,061 of JAVCKV010001337.1, read as the reverse complement.
TACAAAAATCAATTTTTAATGTTGTTAATATGATTAGAAAAATTGCAAATTGTCTTTTTACGAGACAAATGAAGGTTTTTAGATTAAATAAGACTAAAACTGACTATTGTAATAAAGGCAAAGGGTGATCAGTTTTAAACATATTACATATTTTTATCATGTATTACTAACTAGTAACAGTTGTTTTACATATATTTGCTAGAATAATATAAAGGGTCTACAAATTTGAAATCATGAATATGAAACTACAATTGTCAGAAATGGCACATTATTCTGTATGTCTTCGATTGTTTAAAGCTGCTGCTTCTAAAATGATCAACAAGAAATCTTATGTTGCTTTTGGACAACAATTTGCGATCGTTTTGATTTGCTTTTGTCTATCTACCGCAATGTCAGGCCAGAAGATATTGCACAAAGCGAATAAACAATTCGATCTCAAACACTATCACGAAGCAATTGATTCTTATAAGAAAACTTTGGATAAGCATCCTGAGATTCTGGAAGCTAAGTCAAATTTGGCGGAAGCTTATAGGATGACAAATCAACTTACTCTAGCAGAAGAAGCATACGCTAAAATAATGCCGGAGGAATTCCTAAACCCGATTCATATCAGGAATTATGGAATTACATTGATGAAAATGGCCAAATATACTGAGGCACATTACCAATTCGAATTATATAAAATATATAACCCGCAAGATGCACAGCACTATCAGCTTTCTTGTGAGTTCGCTCATCATCTATACAAACAGAATGATGCTTTTGAAGTAGAATTGGTTGGAGTAAATACTCCAAACTCTGACTTCGGAGTAGCATTTGCTGATGATAGATTGATTTTTTCTTCATTTAGAAATGATGTAGAATTATCTAACGATGCGAAAAATTCAGGGCAGAAGCTAACTGGTAATATGCTATATGTAGCTGAAGTTTCAGAAGATCTAAGAGCGGATAATGTGAGATTTTTAAGATCTGGGATCGCAGAAAAGAAAAACATTGGACCTATTAGTTTTGCCCCTCAAGTTGGAAAATGTGCATTTACGAGAAATAAGATTCAAAATGGAGGAGCGCATGTAACTGGAGATGATAGCTACCACAGTATCTATATCGCAGATTTGAAAGAGAATGGAGACTGGAACAATGAGCGTCCATTTAGATATAATGAATTTGGGACTTCTACTGGATTTCCTTCATTAGCATTTGATGGTTCGGCATTATATTTTGCTAGTAATAGAGTAGGTGGATACGGAGGTTATGATATATATGTAAGCTACTGGAGAGATGACTCTTGGACATATCCTGAAAATCTTGGTAATGATGTAAATACTTCAGGAAATGAAATTACACCTTTCTTCAATGGAGAGGATCTATATTTCGCCTCTGATTTCCATCATGGAATGGGTGGTTATGATATATTTCACTCTTTAGTAAAAGGGGGACAATGGACACACCCGGAAAACATGGCTAATGGAATTAACTCACCAGCCGATGATTACTATCCGATGATCAAAGAAGGAAGTGAAGGGATATTTTTTAGCTCAAATAGATTGGGTGGTAAAGGAATGGATGATATCTACCTTGCGGTACCAGTCGAAATTGCAGATTTCGTAGAAGGAAGTGATTTTGTGCCAAATGCAGTAGCTCTTGCAACTATACAAAGTGATGTAACTATGGATTCATATAATCCATCTGCTAAAGCTGTAGCAAATACGGAAGAAATGCAGATTACAGTGCTAAGTCCGGCATTAGTAGAAGAAGTTGAAAACACTGATCCAAAGACTAATGCACTATCATCTACTAACATTGAAAAAGAGGAAGAAGAGTTGATGACTTGGGGATTTGCAAAACAAGATGATGAAGTAGTGCAGGCTCAAGAGGCGAAATTTGATATTATAATCAATCAACTTCCAGGTACGGAATGGAGTGTTATTTCGACTAGTTCAATTGAAAATATTAAACCAAATAATATTAGCATACCGATTAATCACCTAGGAAGTGCATTAGACAGATACATTGCTGATATCGAAGCTGAAGAATTGGCTATCGAACTTAATATTCAGGAGCCTGTAATATCTAATACGGAAACGAATGATGTTGTTATTGAAACAGTAGTAGAAACGGTACCTCAAATAACAGAAACTGAAAAGCCTACTATTATTCAATCAAGAATAGAAGAAGTTGTTACAGAAACTGAAACTGTAGCACAAACTATAGAGCCGCAAACGACTCCAACAACAATTGTTGAGCAAACAATACCAACAACAACTGAAGAAATCGTTGTGGCAGATGTTATTGAGAAGCCTGAATCATTTAAGATTCCTAACTACAAACAAATATCAGCAAATAGAGCACCACTAAACCTTGATCTTGCAGGAGCTAAGAGAGTTGCATTGGGAGAAATCTTACCTGCATCAAACGTATACTTCATACAATTGGCAGCACTTAGTAAATCTACAGGGAATGTAAATAAGTTCTTGTCTTTATCAAAGTTTGGTAACTTATATAAAGTATTCAAATCTACAAGTACTAAGATTAAGTTAGGATATTTCTTAGATAAACAAGAAGCTCAGACTGTTCTAAAGAGTGTGAAAACTAGTGGATATAGAGATGCGTTCATCACAAAAGATGATCTAGGAACTATGCAGATAGAACTTATAGTAGCGAATGATAATCAGAAAGATTCTTATACTTCTTATGATTCATCAATAAAGCCAACAACTAAGAAAGCAACAGCTCCTCAAAACACAATCGCATCAAATGAGTTTTCTCTGAATAATACAGGGAGGAATAGCTATAAGATTAGATTAGCATCATACGAAGATCCTATTTGGTTCGATATCGAAAAAGCGAAACAATTGGGTAAAATCGAGCAATGGACAAAAGGAGGATGGACGATCTTTATCCTCGGGGGCTATAGCACATATGCAGATGCAGAGCAAGCTATGATCAAATCAGTAAACAAAGGATTTGCAGATGCTGAGATTGTAATCGATAATAATGGAATACTAGAAAGACTAAAGCAGAATTAAGAGATTAGTTTTGAGAGAATATATTAGGCTTCAAACCATTTTGGTTTGAAGCCTTTTTTTATTTTATTTGTATTTCCCATATCCGAGTCAAATCGTGACATCCTTCATAGAAGTGGGCAGGGGGATGGAAATTAATTGTTGAAATTCCTTCATCGCTTGACTATGAGTTAATCGATGGTGAAATTAATTGTTATAGAAAACACCACCTCATTGAAGTGAGAGAACTCTAAGATTTATTAGTAAATGTACTGCCAGAGCCGCTACTATTTTCTCCTCTGGAGGAGAATAAAAGAGGAGGACGTTGTCGAATGATTGGAGACACATAAATATCTCAGAGGTTCATCACAAATATTAACCTTCCCTAAGGTATACATTCTCTATTATCGAATAAGCCAATGTGTCATTAACACCAAATCCAGAATTAATGAATAGTTGATTACCCGATACACTTGCATCTTCTTTGTTACAAATATTTGCATTGAGTGTTACATTACTAAGTGAGTAATCATAACAACTTCTTTGTCTGATTCTGTTTTCCTCAATGATCAATCCTAATTGACTTAATTCACCACCTGTGTAGGAATAAGAAACAATTTGCCCAATAGGAGTGTCCATTCCGAAATCTATAGTAAGATCAGTTTCTGAATCAATGGTAACAGACTTGAATGTTTGCAATGGAGCGACGGTTGTGAAAAATTCAAAAATGCTCACTCCTAAATTCTCAATACTTTGGTATTTATCTATTTCTACAACTAGACCTTGTTCATCCTCAGTGAGTACTACCGCGGATATTTCGTTTGTTTTGTCAAAAGTGTATGTTATTGGATATTCTGGTTCATTGCCGCATGATATGCATAAGGTAATGGATATTATTGCTGTAAGTAAGTTCTTCATTTTGTGATTATTAGTATTCTGAGATCAAATGTATACATTATCACTTATCAAGCTTCTTTTCCTCTCTTGCCTTTTGAAAAATTGATTTTCCTCCCAAAACAAATTTTACACCCAACTTAAATCCCCTTGTTATTTTACTATAATTTTGGACATTGTAATAATAACTGTTGGGTCTGACTTCAACAAACCAGCTGATATATAGATTAGCGTACTTAATCAAAGCAACATTTAGACCTGTGCCTAATCTCAGACTAGGCACAAATTTTCTTACTTCATCGTCAATTGAAGTATTCGAACTGGATACGATTACATTATCTATTCTTGTATCTTCATATTTATTTGTGGATATATTGTACAATCCTTGAAGTTCCGCACTAAAAAATATATGTTGATAATCACAACCTAACCAATAAGTTGACTCTATTCCTATTTTTAAATATTTAGCTTCATAATATTTAACCATATAATCACCTGATATCCCTGCACCAACGAACAAAGAGTCATAGCGGCTAGTTGTATAATTATTATGACTGCGAGCATATCCTAATTTGGGTGTGAATAAAATATTCTTTGATAATGGTATTGAATATCCTATTGTTTTTTGAATCGGAAGATAAGAAGATAAACGTCTAAAAGATGATCCTGATTCTTCTAGTTCCTCTGTCGCTGATATGGACATGAAATTGCTATTTATATCTATTGCTTTGTATTGTGCAAATAATGAAACAGAGCTACATAGTATTAGTGAATAAAATACAATAATCTTGACATTCATAAATATAGATTTTAGGGAAGGGGTTTATTCCATAATGACAAGTTTCTTCGTTATAATAGTTCCAGATATTTTTACTTCAACTATATATAAGCCAGACGGAAGATTAGATACATCTAAATTATATTGCGGAGCGGTAACGTTTTCTATGGAAATAAGTCTAGTACCTTTAGTATCTATAACTGAGATGCCTTGTATCTTTTCGTGCTGAGCGACAATAGATACTTTTGATATTGTTGGGTTCGGATAAAGTAAAACATCGCTTATATTGTTTGTTTTATCTGAGCGAATTTCAACAATATTTGTAAAAAGCTCATCATAGATCAAGGATTTAAAAGGTGTTGAAATATTAAGACCCGAATTATAATATTCAGAATTACCAATTTTATTAATTAATTCGGAAGAAATAAAATCTCCTCCTATTACTATATGATTATTTTCATATGTTATTGCCTCCTTGACATTAACTTCACACGTCAATTGATCATCAAAGTAATAACCTAATAAGTTAAATTCATTGTCAAACCTTAGTATAGCGAATGATGTAATTGTAGAATCACTTCTTAAGCTATGGTCCTCAATTTGTAATTGGCCCCTAAATGAGACAGTAATGTCAGTATAAAATACGTTTTGAGAAACTGATTTATTAAGGATTTGATAATCGCCAGAAAGCGAGTAAGAACCTTTTTTATTTTGATCTAGCGATGTTGAATATATTCGTAGATCATTGGTGTTCTGAGACATCAATATAAGTTGACTATCAGTGACAAATTCAACATTCATTGATTTCTCATTGTTATCTAATTCAATTCTTTTACGTTCTAATTTAGAATCAGAAATTTTAAATACTTCCAATATGTTTTCAGAGGAATTTATTGCAAAATTTCCTTTACTACTACAATAGAACTTGGTTGAAGCTTCATTACTGTTTGGGATGCTATATATTTCTCCTTCATCACGATTATTCCATATCCCCATAAAATGGCTACCATTGTTTATAGTATGACTTCTTGTCGAAAGATTGCCGCCATAAGTGCCAAAGTATTCAAGCTGACCTTCTATACTATTATCTACTCCTTTCACTTCGATTTTTTCAGATGCTGTTAGTGTAAAGTGTTGATTATTATCAGAAGCTCTATAAAATATATAACTTTTAGATTCATTTACTTTATATGATCCGCTAATTACATCTAAATCAAAATTCATGTCTTGATTTTCAAGAGCAAGATTGTGTTTTTGGGATATTTCATCTATGTATATTTTAGACGGACTATCAGGATGATAACTCATGATCTGTGGGAATGAAAATTGGTTATTTCTTTTATTCGAGAAATTACTAAAACTAAAGCCATTTTGTTGAGCACCAGATTTTATCTTTCTAACTTGTCGAGTATCTGATTCTTCATCGCTTTGAAACCCAAATGGCTCAAGTTGTGAAGTAAGAGATACGCATGCAAAAGTACTGGTAGAAGTTTGAGAGTAATCACATTCACATATAAAATGTTTTTTTCCTGAAGGAGCAATCGCATAATCACAAAATGTTTCAGGCACTGTCCAACCTTTCACTTCAAGTTCAAATGCTACGTTTAAATTGATAGGTTCACATCCATTATCTGACAGTTCAACGGATATTACTTCGAAAGTTTCAGCGCAAAATGTAATATAACCACAGCCATATTCTAGGCCATAAACCGCTAATTCTTCAATCTGTGGTATCAAGCCTGTCGGGTGTATATCACCATATTGGGCTTTTATTTTATATAAATTTTCTAATAATGTAATTATTTTATATCTCCTTGGCTTACAGTCATTGTAATATGAAGGTAATTCAGTATCATATGGTGGTACGATATCATCTACACAAAAAGTTTCATCAATACCATCACATGTTACTTTATAACAATCAATATGACCTGGAATTGGGTTTATATCCCCAGCCCATGCTATGGCATCTTCATATCCCATAATTTCGTATGTTGCTTCACAGTAGAATATATCTTGGCATAAACCTATCTTATTGTAATTATCGTTATACATTCCAAGACTAATTTGGTTTGTAGCAAGAGCATATATGAGAACTTTATCATATGCGGCTCCCGATATTTTAGTAGTTCCTAACTCTAGAAAATCAACAACTTCGTCTCCACAAACTATGTTATATCCACATTTTCCTGAAATGTCAAGAACAGGACTATTACTAAACCAGTTCCAAGGATTTATAGGAAAGATTGAAGGGAAATTAACAGCAAGCGACTGCAGGAAATTGTTACTATTATCTGTGGCTGAACTATAATCAATATAAGCATTCTGTGTTATTGTTTCCTCAGATATAGTCACATCTTTACAAACCAATTCATAAGTACATTGCCCAAAGTCATCGTCATCGTCTTCATCACCTTCTACATGACTAGCAAACTTCCTTTCTACACTATCCTCAATCGTAACTGTTGTGGGTATAGAACAGTTATCAAACTCTAATAGAATATCATACTTGCCTGGAGCAAGATTAGTGGCATGATAAACTAATTCGTCTCCAATATTCGAAAACCAAATAGGCTGACCATCTACAGATCCAGTTACATTTGTATCTACATTTTGAATAACTATTTTAAATTCTCCATCATTAAACCCTTCACATGATGGCAGAATTCCTTCAAACGAATACTCTATATGTTCCAGTAAGATATCTTCTGTGATGTAATCACATCCATTACCATCTGTTACTGTTACGGCATAATATGTCACTTTACGAGTCCAACCATCAGTACTTGAAGGCTCTAGTGGACTATATGCATTAATTTGGCTTTCAGTTTCACCACCTGACCATATATAACTATACGGTGGATATTGTCCATCTATAATATTTAGTGATAGTATAGTTTTACCTGTGCATGATGGGGCTACATCTATATTATAGTCTAGCGTATTGTTTTCTACAGTGTATGATACTACGACCTCTCTTCCACATTCATCTTCTAAAGTCACGGTATATTCTCCAGCACTTAAGTTAGATCTTGTCAAAGAAGACAATGCTGTAGATTGATATTCTCCATCATCCCAGTACGCATAAACTCTAGGTACATTATTTTCAAAAGTAAAGGATATACTACCTACATTTTCTCCTATACACGAATTCTCACTTGTTACAGAGCTTACTGCGAACTCTCCTGTTTCTTGATTGAGTACTACAAAAGTTTGCTCTATACTACACCCATCTGTGATTGTAACTGAGTATAGGCCTGATGGAAGGTCAGCTATATAGCTGTCAGTGGAACCAGTACTCCATATGTAATCATAACCAGTATACTGCGCATCTATATTAATAGATCCAGTATTCGATCCAGTACACGTGTGATTTATTTCCACGTCCTCTATAATAGGCAAACCTATTTCCTCAATCTGAAATGTCATACTGACCATACAACCTGCGGCATCTGATATATCGACGGTGTATACCCCTAACTCTAAATTAATGATGTAAGCACCAGTGTTTCCATTACTCCAAGAATAACTAAATGGCGGTGTTCCTCCGGATGGAGGGTTATATATATTAATTATACCTTTAGTTGCAAGGTTAGGGTTGTTGTGACATTTGGCATGATGAACATCGTATTTCATGTCATCAAGGTTTATCGCTGGAGCTTCATTAATTTCTACGGATACTTCTTTTGTACATCCGTTAATATCTGTCACTGTAGCATGATATTTTCCAGCGATTAGATTTGATTTCATTTGATCTGTAGATCCATCATCCCATAGATAATAGTACGGTTCTTGACCGTTTGAGGGGTTTAATGTTATTGTTCCATTATCGGGACATGCTTGTGTAATAGCAAAATCCACTTCGAATTCTAAAACATAAACCTCAGCACAAAACTCCATAATATACTCATCTGAAATAAACACCTCTAACTCATACTCACCAGGAGAGACATCACTGATAATGAAAGGCGAAGAAATAATATTAATATCCTCATAGTCTCCTGTTGTAGTATTATAATATGAAGCTACATAGGGTAACGGATACAAATCTAAGTCATGATCAAATTCTATAGTTATGCTTCCTGTATAGGCATCAACACAAGCATCAGTAGATGTCCAAGTAGGAGCATTTTGAGCGATGGATGTAAAGCTTGCACATAGAAATAGTATGTAAATGGTTATATTTTTCATTTTATATTGGGTTTGGGTGATTTTAACTTATTTGACTCTTTTTCTATTCTTCGCCGTAACCTTTTAATTCGATGAGACCGTTATTCCAAGCTTTTTTAATTAATAGACTGTTTGTTCTAATAGCCGCCACGCCATAGCATGGAAAATCCTTATTGCTTTTTCTATCAATTTGTTTGAGAAGTGGAGATTTTTTCCT